>CM064535.1:1671955-1724455 GCA_032716605.1 Paralithodes platypus
CCACATGGTTTAAGGGGACGTTATTCTATTTTATACTGTATATATTATTATTTTCTTAACATTTAAAATTTTCTTCTACTTTGCTCCTTCGACCTCTATCAACCTTAAAAAACACCCCCAAGACCCCACTTAAAGATAAATGTGTACATTTTTCGGTAGAACAAATGTCCAGGCTGAAGGCCGTTTCCTATTATATAACAGGCTCGCTATCGCTCGCCAGAAAAAAATCTACACCTAAATGGCACGAAAGGTCTTAATATTGACAAAGAAATGGGGCGAAAGTTCTTGAAATCGCAAAACTAATGAGGTAAACGTCTTAAAATGTTATGAATAATGGGACTAAGTATGACGGAGAAAGGGGTTAAGAAAGAACAAACTAATACCTCCCTCTAATAAATGAAGTCCTGAATATATAATTAAATCGAAAACGATAGTAGAATTTGCCTTTGTTAAGGATGTTTTGCACACAATAATATATAGATAAAATATATGAATGGACAAATAATGTTTGTATATAAACTCTTCTGTCTCTGTTTTTCCTCTAATACTTTTCCTTCTTGCTGCAAGTTTGCTCTCATTCAACTGTCCCACAGAAGGGTGACCGTTCTCAACCCCCCAACTGTTGTCCAATTGCTCTCATCTCTTGCATCTCTAAAGTTTTTGAACCTATGCTTAACTCAACATTTCTTAAGCATTAATTTTCCCATAATCTACTTTCAGATCGTCAGTATGGCTTCCTTAAGGGCCGCTCTACTGGTGATCTCCTTGCTTATCTTGCTAACTCTTGGTCATCCTCCTTTCCGGACTTCGGTGAGACTTTTTCTATTGCACTAGACATATCGAAAGCCTTTGATGGAGTCTGGCACAAATTTATAATCTCCAAACTACCCTCCTTAGGTTTCTATCCCTCTATCTGTGCCTTTATATCTAATTTCCTTTCAGACCGTTCCATAGCTGCGGTTGTGGACGGCCATCGCTCACTTCCTCAACCTATCAACTGCGGTGCAGGGTTCTGTCCTGTCTCCAAGTTTCTTTCTAATATTTATATATGATCTCAACTGTACCTCTAGCCCATTCCATTCATATGCTGGTGACTCTACCTAATACACTCTTCAACTAATTTTTCACAACAACCCAACCTGCAATCACTCCAAAACTCACGTAAAAGGGCCATGGATCGCCTATCTTCCGATCTATAAAATGTTTTTGATTGAGACAGAGACAAAATTCTCCCTCTTTCCCACCGTCGCAATCTTTCGCAAGACTATCAATTAATCTTCAATAATTCACAAATCAACCCTTCATCTTCTCTCAATATTCTACAGTAGATTTATCTGTTTCATCCGACCTTTCTTGGAAAGATCATATTACCACTCTTGCTATAACAGCTTCCCAAAAGTTAGGTGTGCTGAACCGGCTCAGTTGGTTCTTAACCCTTGCATAGCTTCTTGCTCTGTATCGGGGCACAGTGCGCCCCTGTATTGAGTATTGTTCACATGTGTGGGGAGACTTCATCCATACCGCACTTTTCGAAATAGAAGAGTCCAAAACACCCTGTCTCATCATCTCACTTCCTACTACTTCACCTACAATATCTTTCCACATGTTGCAGTGTTGTATATCTTACTAGTTCACCTACAATATCTTTCTACATGTTGCAGTGTTGTATATCTTACTAGTTCACCTACAATATCTTTCTACATGCTGCAGTGTTGTATATCTTACTAGTTCACCTACAATATCTTTCTACATGCTGCAGTGTTGTATATCTTACTAGTTCACCTACAATATCTTTCCACATGTTGCAGTGTTGTATATCTTACTAGTTCACCTACAATATCTTTCTACATGTTGCAGTGTTGTATATCTTACTAGTTCACCTACAATATCTTTCTACATGTTGCAGTGTTGTATATCTTACTAGTTCACCTACAATATCTGTCTACATGTTGCAGTGTTGTATATCTTACTAGTTCACCTACAATATCTTTCTACATGCTGCAGTGTTGTATATCTTTATCTCTACTATCTCTATTACAATAATCAGTGTTCTTCAGAACTCTCTCAGTGTATACCCCATCCCTTGCGGCGAGTAGAAGGCACCAGCCTTTCAACGCAGACCCATTCCTATTCTGTCCAGCTCTCCAGCTCAAGAATTAGCAAGTTTCCTCAGCCTTTTTTTCTACTCAACAAGTGAACTCTGGAACTCTCTCCCTCAGTCAATCTGTCCTTCATCCTATGACATAAACTGCTTTAAACTTCGTGTGTCATGTCATTTTGACCCCAACGTCACTTGAATTTGGCCCAGTCACTCTTGCAAGCATCCTGCCTTTTGCCTTCTTCATACACATTTAAAAAAAAAAAAAAAAAAAAAAAAAAAAAAACACACATAATTGAGAAAAGTACTCAGTAGTGGACGCAGGTTTTCTGATGCAATCAGAACATTCAACATCTGACAGACATAAATAAATCACGCAGCGAGCAAAACGTAATGGCAGTGGAGACACAACTTACTTGGCCAACTGTACACGTTGTTGCATATATTTCCAAGTGTTGGCCCCTGCAAAAAAATATATAAATACATAATAATAATAATGTATAAATAAAAAAGAAGTAATGTATAAACTGGTTAGAGACTCACCTGAGCAAGTCACGGCGTCAATCTTCTCAATTGGCGGGGATGTATATTATAAAATACAATATTTATTGAAGTTCTTATATTCTATTATAACTTTTCAATTAAACATGAGGAAGAAGGGGGGCCAGGAAAAACAGCCAGCCCTCCTTAAATTGTGCATCTGCAGAAATAAAGTGAATAGTCTAAATAAATAAATATATACATAAATAAATATATATATATATATATATATATATATATATATATATATATATATATCGGTATACAAGTTCCATCCAAAAATCAATCCAGATAGTTATAATTGCATACAGAAAATCATGGGGAGTTCATGAATTCTTATGAGTGGGGTAGAGACTATGGCATCCGAGTGTACTACGAACTATTATGATCATGTATGCCTAGGCCAATCATTGCATTATTTACGTAATCCTGCTGTGAGTATTAACCCCTTCTGTAGCGGCAACGTCCTTATCATTGTGTTGTAGCTATATTTAGACGATCGATTGTATTAAGTTTAGAAAGGATGTCTAGCAATTCAGAGGCTACAGATTATCTCCATTCATCCTTTATAGCTACCATATATCAATTATAAGCTTCACGAAATAGTCTAAATGTAGCTGAAATCAAATACAAACAGATTTCACCGGTACAGAACGGGTGGATATAAATGCTGTACATGCTATACTGTATATACTTTCTATTGTTGTATTATCATTTTAGTATAGAAGATGTGTGTGAGCCGTAATTGATCAGATGGATAATAGTCTTAGCTAGCGAATAATGTGAATATAAACACCATATGAGGAAGAGCACTTTATTGACAACGTTTCGCAGCTAACTTCTTCAGGTCACTATCTGCGTCAGGTCAGCTATCTGCGTCAGGTCACTATCTGCGTCAGATCACTATCTGCGTCAGGTCACTATCTGCGTCAGGTCACTATCTGCGTCAGGTCAGCTATCTGCGTCAGGTCAGCTATCTGCGTCAGGTCAGCTATCTGCGAAACGTTGTCAATAGAGTGTTCCTCCTCATATGGGGTTTATATTAAGGGAGCCCACCTCGCTTTTTTTTTCTCTTTCTCTCCCTTTTTCTTTAGCTTTTATCCATTCGGCCCCATTCAGCCTACTGTTTAAAGACGATTACCCCCATCCAGATGTCAATATTTTCCTAGCGAGCGGTAGCGAGCCAGCATATATACAGGTATATTTTTGTTTTGACAGCAAGCTAAATTTGTACATTTTTCGATAGAAAAATTTATCTCCATACAATGCTAGCTAGCTATCGCTCGCCAGGAAGTAATCACCACCTGGATGGGGATAAACGTCCTAAAACAGTTGGCTGAATGGGGCCGAATGGATACAAGCCAGGGAAAGAGAGAAAAGGAGAGAAAGATAAAAACAAAACAAAATGTGACCCCCTTAACTCTGTCAGTTTTTCAAAGTTATTACTCCACCGACTATTGTCTATAGGCTAGTGATCGGTGTAATGCTCCGTTTTCTTCCAACCAACTCCCATTTTCTATAAAGGGGTGTCCTACTTTCACTCCTCCTCTCAATCTCTGTTAACCCTTTCTGTACCAGCGACGTCTGTTATATTGTATTCTAGCTGTATCTAGACAGTTGTATACAGCTTAAGAACGATCTGTGGTATTTAAAATGGTTGGATGAGATAGTTTGAAGTCTAATTAGGGCTAGAGGTCCTTCCCAAACTGAATAAAATCATCTAATATTAGCCTGCATAAAGTTAATAGGACGGTACTGTAAAGGTTAACCCCTTCAGTACCGGTCACGTCCTTATCATTATATTCTGACAACTATTATACGGTTTTATTCAGCTTAGGAAGGATGTCTACCCGTTATAAAGAGTTCAGAATATCTCAATATATCGTTATAGCTGCCATATATCCTTCTTCAAATTTATACAATCGTGTAAATGCAGCTGCAACATAAAGACCACGGTACAGGTGATAATTACCCCTTCAGTACCGGTACAGGTGATAATTACCCCTTCAGTACCGGTACAGGTGATAATTACCCCTTCAGTACCGTTACAGGTGATAATTACCCCTTCAGTACCGGTACAGGTGATAATTACCCCTTCAGTACCGGTACAGGTGATAATTACCCCTTCAGTACCGGTACAGGTGATAATTACCCCTTCAGTACCGGTACAGGTGATAATTACCCCTTCAGTACCGGTACAGGTGATAATTACCCATTCAGTACCGGTACAGGTGATAATTACCCATTCAGTACCGGTACAGGTGATAATTACCCATTCAGTACCGGTACAGGTGATAATTACCCATTCAGTACCGGTGCCGACCTATTAAAGACCACGGTGCAGGTGATAATTACCCATTCAGTACCGGTACAGGTGATAATTACCCTTCAGTACCGGTACAGGTGATAATTACCCATTCTGTACCGGTACAGGTGATAATTACCCCTTCAGTACCGGTGCCGACCTATTAAAGACCACGGTGCAGGTGATAATTACCCATTCAGTACCGGTACAGGTGATAATTACCCATTCAGTACCGGTACAGGTGATAATTACCCATTCAGTACCGGTGCCGGCCTATTAAACTTATTCTGGCTACTAGTACACGATTTTATTCAGTTTAGAAAGGGCGTCTAGCAATTAACAGGCTTCGAACTATCTCACTTAACCCTTTGTACTACTACATATCGTTCTAAAACCACACACAATACTTAAAAGTAATAGAAAATTAAATAGACGTCGCTGGTACAGAAGAGGATAATTATTAAGTTATGTATATTTATAATTTTCGTTTATTTATCGCTGGTTATACAGCTATATCGACTTAAATTGCCTGGATGCAATACTATACCCTGTTCTTAATAAATAGGCCAAAATTCTTAAACATTTACCACTATCACTCACAAACGACTAGAGTAATCGAGCTAGTATTGCTACCATTTGGGGAGGGTCATCCAGGGAATAGGTGTGGACATTTACAGCCCAATTGCTCCAGCCCTTTTTGAGTTAGAGAGGTTAAGGTTCACGATTCCTGGCCTAACTATTTGGAACCGGGTATAGTTTTATGTATTCAAGCTACGGTAACTGAAGACTAGTTACTCAGCTTAGGAAGGGTCTCCAATAATACATATGCTGAAGACATATGATTAAGATGACAGTGTATAATAGATCACTAAGACAACAAAGAAGAAGAAGAAGAAGAAGAAGAAGAAGAAGAAGAAGAAGAAGAAGACGAAGAAGACGAAGAACAAGAAGAAGAAGAACAAGAAGGAGAAGAAGAAGAACAAGGAGAAGAAATATAAAAAGAAGAAGAAAAAGAAGAAAAAGAAAGAGAAGAAGAAAAAGAAGAACAAGAAGGAGAAGAAGAAGAAAAAGAAGAACAAGAAGGAGAAGAAGAAGAAGAAGAAGAAGAAGAAGAAGAAAAAGAAGAACAAGAAGAAGAAGAAAAAAAAAAAAGAAGGAGAAGAAAAGAATAAGAATAGAATAAGAGAGATATAGAGAGAGAGAGAGAGAGAGAGAGAGAGAGAGAACCTTGACATTTACAATGAGGAAGAATACCACCTCAAAAGATGATAGTTCCGTTAAGGGAAGATGGGTAGTTTTTCTGGTCCCCTTCTTCCTCATGTTTAGCCCCATTAGTTTTCAGCTTATATGCCCGTTCGGTCCATTAGTTAGGCGATTTTAAGTACTTTTGTCCCATTGCTTTGTCATTATTAAGACGTTTCGTGCCATCTAGGTGTTGATTTTTCCTTAGCAAGCTATAGCGAGCCTGTTATTTAAGGGGAATCGGCTTTTGGCCACCGGGATATTTTTCTACCGCAAATGTACAAATGTGTCACGAATGAGGGTCTTGGGCGGTGTTTATTTAATGCTGATGGAGGTATAGAGAAGAAACTAAACCAAAATGATGAAAATATGTATAAATGAGCAAATGAATACGCCCAACACCCCCCCTTAAGGTGTCATCTGTATGTGTGTGTGTGTGTGTGTGTGTGTGTGTGTGTGTGTGTGTGTGTGTGTGTGTGTGTATATATATATTAAGGGGAAATTTCCACTTGAGATATTTTTTCTTGACCCCTTTCTCCCTCATGTTTAGCCCCATTGCTTTTGATATTATAAAACGTTTGCCCCATTAGTTTAGCGATTTTAAGATTTTTCACCCCATATTAAGACCTTTCGTGCAATTCAGGTGTCGATTTTATCCTGACGAGCGATAGCGAGCCTGTAATTTAAGAGGAACCGGCCTTCGGCCGGGATATTTTTCTACCGAAAAATGTACAGAAAGGGACTCAAGGGGGTGTAATTTTAAGATTGATGGAGGTCTAGGGAACAAACTAAATACCTCCCCTTAACTTGCTTGTTCGTCAAGGGGTATCCACGCAATGCGAGCTAAGCTCATTATTATCGCGCCTCCTTAACTGGGAATGTTTTGCGTGAAATGCATGTTAAGTGTTTATGTATCGTTGGAATGGCTGTGGATGTGTGTGTAGTCTGTATTTTAGCCAATTGGTGACATCTGGAAACGAAGGATTAGGGTTAATCTGTACGGTATAGTACCAGTCTCACCCGAAGGCTTAGGTTGACCAGTAGCTTAGGTTGACCAGTACGATACCCATCTCACCTTGTAACCGATCACCAACCCCAGATGGGACGTCACAACTTCGTCCACTTATACAAGGTTCCTATTTATACTGCTAGGTGAACAGAGGCTACACCGTTAGGAGACTTGCCCAAATGTCTCTTCCCCGCCCGGGTCTCGAACCCGGGACCTTCTGGTTGTGAGCCAGACGCGCTATCAGTTACGCCACGGGGAGGTGTGTGTGTGTGTGTGTGTGTGTGTGTGTGTGTGTGTGTGTGTTAACAATGAACATCTTAACCCCTTCTGAACCGGCGACGTATTTATAATTATATTCCGGCTATATTTACACGATTTTCGGCAGTTTGAGAAGGATGTGTGGTAGTTAAAAGGGTTAAGTGAGATAGTTCGAAACTTGTTTATTGCTGGAGGTTCTTTCTAAACTGAATAAAATCGTATACATGTAGCCTGTACTATAAGAGGAACTGGCCTTTGGCCAGTACATTGTTCTTAATAGGGGGTTTAGGGGGTGTAATTATAAGATTGATGGAGACTTAGGGAGCAAACTAAAATCCTCCCATAATTATTATGTTTCCTTCCACCAACCGACTTTACTCCTACACTCAATTCATTAAATCAACAAATACATGTGGCAGTCCAGGGATTCGAACTTAGGATGCTCACACCGAAATTCAGTGCATTTATTCATTGCGCTACGAAGACAGTAAATAAATTGTGAGCGTAAAAAAATCGGCCTCTGCAATTTATGCTTGTTCCGACTAACGAAGCAATGCAGCCAACATCACTCCATGCATCATGACTTATATGCTCGTGGCTGGTGTAAGGAATCGTACAGTGTAAAACATAATTATCTCTCACTCTTTACGTATATATGACTTATTTCTAACCTCTAACCCTTCTGCTTATACTGTAAATCTTTTCTCTCTTTAGGGCTCCTCCGACCATAAACTAATATCTGTCACATGTCTTATTTCTCCGGTACGGCCACCCGATCCTCCCAACCGGTGGCACTTGTGGCACTTTGGCGCTGCTGACTGGGATGTTCTTCGGCAATACTTCTTTGATTTCCCATTGAATGACTTTTGCTTCCGTGACCGGGAATCCTTGGAGAGTGCTGAATGAATTACCGAGGTAATTCTCTCGGGCATGGAAGCATACAATTCATTTTCTTTCTCTAATGCAAATTTGTTTTGGTTTACTCACTCTTGTTCTACTGCTGTCCGCAACAAGGAAGAAGCATTCAAACGGTACCGACGCCTTTAGACTCAAAAATCAAATTTTTCCTATGTTTCTGCCCGGAAACAGGCCAAATCTGTTCTTCGACTTGCCAAACAATCTTTCATTAATAATATATGCACTGAACTATCCAACTTTAGCTCTTCCCAAGCTTTCTGGCATCTAGCCAAAAACCTCTCCAACAAATTTTCTTCCTCGTCTTTCCCTCCCCTTTTCCACTCTGATGGCACAACCATCACTTCTTCCTCTGACAAAGCTGATCTCTTCGCTCAAACTTTTGCTAGAAACTACACTTTTGACGATTCCGGTGCTATTCCTCCCTCTCCACCCCCCTCTCTCCTACTTATGCCCAATATCCTAATATCCTTTAAAAATGTATTTTCTACCCTCTCTGGGCTTAATACTAAGAAGGCATACTGTCTGAACGGTGTTCATCCTGTTGTACTAAAAACTGTGCTTCCGTGCTTGACTCCCTGCCTAGGAAAACTCTTTCGTCTCTGTCTCTCCTCAAATGTCTTCCCCTTCTTGCTGGAAGCTTTCTCTTGTTCAACCTGTTCCAAAGAAGGGTAACCACTCTCAACCCTCCAACTATCGTCCAATTACTCTCATCTCTTGTATCTCTAAAGTTTTTGAAACTATTCTTGCTTCCCAATATCTTGAGCATTTATCTTCTCATAATCTACTCTTGGATCGCCAGTATGGCTTCCTCAAGGGTCTCTCTACTGGTGATCTTCTTTCATATCTCACTAAATCTTGGTCATCCTCCTTTCGAGACTTTGGTGTGACCTTTTCTATTGCACTAGACATATCGAAGGCCTTCGATAGAGTCTGGCACAAATCTTTAATTTCTAAAATACCCTCCTTCGGTTTCTAACCCTCCATCTGTGCCTTTGTCTCTAATTTTCTTTCCGGCTGTTCCATAGCTGCGGTTGTGGATGGCCATCGCTCACTTCCTCATCCTATCAACTCCGGTGTTCCTCAGGGCTCTGTCCTATATCCCATTCTCCTTCTAATTTCTATAAATGATCTTCTCAACTGTACCTCCAGTCCCATCCATTCATACGCAGACGACTCTACCTTACACTACTCAATTAGCTTTCCTGAATGCCCCAGCCAGCAATCCCTCAAAAACAAACGTAATGAAGCCATGGAACACTTATCTTCTGATCTAACTACTATTTCCAATTGGAGCAGAGAAAACTTAGTTGCCTTTAATGCTCCAAAACCCAATTTCTTCATCTTAATACCCGTCTGGAAGCCCCAGAGGACTATCCCATACACTTCACCAATACAAAAATCAATCCTTCATTTTCTCTCAATATTCTCGGTGTCTCTTTTTCTTCTGCACTCACTTGGAAGGAACATATTACCAGTTTTGCTAGGGCAGCCTCCCAGAAGCTGGGTGTGCTCAAGCGCCTCAAGGGGTTCTTTACCCCTGCACAGCTTCTTGATCTGTACAGGGTTACAGCACGTCCTTGTATTGAGTATTGTTCACATGTGTGGGGAGGATCCTCTCACACTGCACTCCAATACCAAACCCTCAACTTGGCAGCTGTGGAAAGGCGAGGGAAGAATGATTAATTAACATATATAATATAAATAATAAAGTTATAAAGAAATATTAACAACACTGTAATCGATATAACGTAACTTGGTTATGAAATAATAAGCTTTTTTGCATGATATGCGAGTACAATCGTCGGAAGATGTCCTGAAACAGCATAATTTACGGCATTAAAATAATAATGATAAACTGCAATTCTGATAACACTTTGTTTAGCTAGCATCTGTTTAACAAATGTGCACTGATATATGTTT
This sequence comes from Paralithodes platypus, assembly GCA_032716605.1. NCBI lineage: Eukaryota > Metazoa > Arthropoda > Malacostraca > Decapoda > Lithodidae > Paralithodes > Paralithodes platypus. The sequence goes on from CM064535.1 coordinate 1,682,246, forward strand.
TATCTATCAATTTACAATTGTTCACAGAATTCTGTTTCACGGGGGGTAAGAACCTGCCTTACGAATATATCAGATTGACTTACCAGTGGTGGGCGCACTGACTTCCTGATCTTCATGACAAGGGATTATGTCTTTGCTGGACGAGGCATGGTACGTGAAAATTGGCAAATTCGTTGAATATGTTGTGGGAGAGGGACGTCTTCAGTGTGGTGCGAGTGAGTGAGGCCGCGTCCCTGTTTGTGGCACTATTTATGGCGGCGGGTGGGGCTAAGGGAGTGGTGGTTGGTATGCGTGGTGCGCTCTTGCCACATCTCGTCAGTATTGTGCACCTCGTGTTGTTGCCGTGTTGCTGGTGTGTTGTTGCCGTGTTGCTGTCTTGTTGGTGTCGGGGTTTGGTATGCGTTCCACAATTTGTATGACAGATGCCCTTATGTCAACCACACATCATTGCCCGACAATTGTAGGTGCCACATATTGGTGTCGGGTGTACACGTGGCAACGTCGGGTGTTGATGTGGTGGCGGCGGGGGATTAGAAAAAACTTGTTAAGTTTCCCGATGCTCCCCCGATGCCACCATGAGTATATCGATGCAACCCGATGCCTACACGACGTCCACACGGCAATCTCACGACATCAATACGTGGTACCTGATGTTACCACGCCAAAATTTCATCGTACTCAAGTTTTGGGTAGCCCCAAACATTTTGCCAGCCAAAATGAGGTGTACCAAACCGCCCCGTGGACAACGCGCCGTTCCCCGATATCCCACGAACACGTGGGCGATTGCACCACGTTGTGCAATGATGTCAACATCGGGCCATTTCGTGCCCCAAATCGTGAATGTGTGAATGTACCTTAAGTCATAGGATGAAGGAAAGATTGAATGAGGGAGAAAGTTCCAGATTTCCGTTGTTGAGTAGAAGAACAACTGAGAACATTTGCTAATTATTGGTGTGGAAATTTGGACAGAATAGGAGGTCTGGTACCAGGAGAGTGCTGGAGGCCCTTAATGATCCTTGGTCTCTGAGTCTTCTCCTGGGCGACCTACAGTGCATTCATTCGACATATATCGACAGGCCCCGCCCGCTTCCACCAGCGCTGTAGACGAAGTAGAGCTTATCATACCGCAATCTCGGACAAGTCACTTGTCACCTTACCACGGAGCTGATAAGAGCTCCAAGTAAAATTAATTATACGATGTAAGAGCGCTTTAATACATGCATATTTGCAGTTACTCTTTACTATACAATATTACCATATACCATTGTACAGAAAAGTAAACTCCATTACCATTGTTTTACCTCATCTACTTGAACAGAGCAGAGGTACACAATTATTAAGCTAGGCCTAGCGAGCGACTGCTTTAAGTTGTATAGGGTACCATAATGCCTCCCCCTCCCTTGTCTGTGTGCCTCAGTCTCCCTCCCTCTCTCTCTCTCTCTCATATTGTGAAGTGATTAAATTTTGACTGATCAGTCAACTTGTGTAGATCATAATTTTGTGATTCATTTAGCTGCCAATAATGACGTTTCCAGGGTGTACCACGAGGAGCACCACCACATCAACTGGCTCATTTTCTCCTTATCAAAATACTTGAATACATTAAATACAATATTCCTGGCTTGACTGACAAGTCGGGGAGAACCAGCAGGTCTGCTGGGCAGGAGGTCTGGGCAGGAGACGCCATCTTCCCCCTTCAGAAGACGGGAGGGAACTGAACTGACGTTTGAATGACAGCGCATTAACAGTTGAGAGAGAAGACACCGGCGTTGCCAATGTAGCTACCTTACCGCTAGATCTAAAAGTATTTACTTGAACAAGGGAATGGAGCTGTTAAAGACAGGCTCTAGGCTTAACATTTCTTTCTCACTCGTTGACGTAGAAAGGTAGATGGCTTTGTAGGCCATTTTTAATAATTTAAATTGATAAATAGATATTGACTTGATCTAGCGGCAATATTTTACACCTAGCAATAAGAATGCTGGCTATACTCCGAATCTTTTAGCACATGTTATCAATATTGGAGTAATATTCTAGCAATATTAGGTAGGCATTTACTAGTTTGTATTCTTCTAGTTACTTCTGCAAACAGATTAAATAATATTTTTGTGCTGATTTGGTAACCCTGTTGGACACCCCTACCTCGCACAGTCATGCCAGACGTATGATAACGGTTGGGGAAGTGGGCGGCGCCTGTCAATATATGTCGAATGAATGCACTGTAGGTGTGTGTAAATTTATATATTTTGATTTGTTTGTTATGTTGTGTTATGTTGTCCCTGTTCGGACTCTGTTTCAAGTCAGCCACCCCCAGCTATGGGGTATGTGCCACAGTATATACATACATACAGTACATATACATGATTTGCAAATATGGATATAAAAGTGTATAAAAACATACGCTGAGATATAAAGAGACAGAGAAGTATGAGTTTGCATATAATAAAGTGCTAGTGAAGAGAAGAGTTTTAGGTTGTCGCCCGTTCATATTTGCAACCATGGTTCTGACAGCCATCAATTAATACAATGATTGATGACGAGGCAACCGGTTTATATATATATATATATAATTATATATTATATATACAGTACAGTATATACTGTACTCTTCAGCCTTCAGTAAATCGCTCTTTTCTATTCCTCGTGTGCATGAAATTTCATTGTTCGCCAATAATGCCTTTTTGGTGTCAATTGCCGCTGCTGACGGTGATTGAGATAGATTTGGTGATGGGGTTGGACACGAAGGATGGTGGTTCTTGGGGTTGGACACGAAGGATGGTGGTTCTTGGGGTTGGACACGAAGGATGGTGGTTCTTGGGGTTGGACACGAAGGATGGTGGTTCTTGGGGTTGGACACGAAGGATGGTGGTTCTTGGGGTTGGACACGAAGGATGGGTGGTTCTTGGGGTTGGACACGAAGGATGGGTGGTTCTTGGGGTTGGACACGAAGGATGGTGGTTCTTGGGGTTGGACACGAAGGATGGTGGTTCTTGGGGTTGGACACGAAGGATGGGGTGGTTCTTGGGGTTGGACACGAAGGAGGGGTGGTTCTTGGGGTTGGACACGAAGGATGGGTGGTTCTTGGGGTTGGACACGAAGGATGGGTGGTTCTTGGGGTTGGACACGAAGGATGGGTGGTTCTTGGGGTTGGACACGAAGGATGGGTGGTTCTTGGGGTTGGACACGAAGGATGGTGGTTCTTGGGGTTGGACACGAAGGATGGTGGTTCTTGGGGTTGGACACGAAGGATGGGGTGGTTCTTGGGGTTGGACACGAAGGAGGGGTGGTTCTTGGGGTTGGACACGAAGGATGGGTGGTTCTTGGGGTTGGACACGAAGGATGGGTGGTTCTTGGGGTTGGACACGAAGGATGGGTGGTTCTTGGGGTTGGACACGAAGGAGGGGGTGGTTCTTGGGGTTGGACACGAAGGATGGGGTGGTTCTTGGGGTTGGACACGAAGGATGGGGTGGTTCTTGGGGTTGGACACGAAGGATGGGTGGTTCTTGGGGTTGGACACGAAGGATGGGGTGGTTCTTGGGGTTGGACACGAAGGATGGTGGTTCTTGGGGTTGGACACGAAGGATGGGGTGGTTCTAAAGATGATTTCCTTGTCGTTTTTTTCATTACTGGGGGTTTCTCCTTCTATGCTTTCCTATTTTATTTAAGGGGAGGTTTTTAGTTGGCTCCCTGATGGTGCCTTGATGGTGTAATGCTTAGAGGGTTTAAGATCTGCATGTGGCAACCCAGGTTCCAATTCCGGTAGGATCACATGCTTTCATTAATTTCATTGGGAGGTGTCTGATGTTGGGAATGAAATTAATAAATTATATTATTATTATTATTATTATTATTATATTATTATTATTATTATTATTTTTTTTTTTTTTTGTATCATTTATTTTTATTTATTTATTTATTATTTGTTGTCCCCATTCGGGCTCTGTCTCGAGTCGGCCACCCCCAGCTGTAGGGTATGTGCCTGAGTATATACAATCGGCCATATAAGTGACGTCTCGGCACCAAGTATATTTCCATCAATAATTGGTATCAGCACAATCTAAACATGATTTCTGCATTGCGAGTGAGATAATTATACAAACATGTTCCTACACTTACCCATCCTATTCAAAATCTGACAGACACTAATACAGCATATACATACAATATATACATGTTTAGTTTTTTTTCTGATTTCTAGCTTCTTCTTCATCTTCTTCTCCTTCACCTTATTCCGCATTCTCACGTGTTTCCTCTCACGCCTTTACCTCTGGCCTTTAAGGGACGTATATATTTGTTCATTTATGTTTTTATTGTGTTATTGTTTTTATTATTTTTGTTTTGTTTTGCTCCATCAAATTTATAAAAACACCCGTCCAAGACTCTCTTTCAAAATATATTTGTACATTTTTCGATAAAAAAAAAAACCCGGCCGAACGCCGGATTCTTTTAAGTTACAGGCTCGCTATTGCTCGCCAGGAAAAAATCGACACCTAAATGGCAGAAAAGTCTTGATATTGACAAAGAAATGGGACGAAAAGTGTTAAAAAAAAAAAATAATGGGCCGAACGCCATAAAATCTGAAAACTAATGGTGGTAAGCAGGAGGAAGAAGGGGCGCCAGAGAAACTAATGGTGGTAAGCAGGAGGAAGAAGGGGCGCCAGAGAAACTAATGGTGGTAAGCAGGAGGAAGAAGGGGCGCCAGAGAAACACCCCATCTCCCCTTAACTCTCCCAGGCGCATCCTCCCCTCCTCCCCCATCTTCTTGTCACTGTCGTCTGCTTTATAATAGTTTCTGTTTAGGGAGGATGGGTCGCTTTTCAGGTCCCCTCTCTCTAACGAGTTTTGCCCCATTAGCTTTAAGATTTTAAGACGTTTGGCCCATTAGTTTGGCGATTTTAAAACCTTTCCACCCATTTTTGGTGGTCAATATTAAGACTTTTCGTGTCATCTAGGTGTCAATATTTTCCTGGCGAGCAATAGCGAGCCTGTAATTTAAGAGGAACCAGCCTTTGGCCGGGACATTTTTCTACCGACATATGTACAAATGTATTTTGAAAAGGGGTCTAGAGGGGTTTTATTTGAAGCTTGATGGCGGTCTAGGGAGGAAACTAAAAAAATAACAGATACATGAAAAAAAAAAAAAAAAATAGACCAAGAAGTCGACCTCTCCCCTTAACCCTCCCTTTCGCATCCTCCTCATCCATCTTCCCCTTCTTCTCTTTGTTGTCTGTTAACCCCTTCTGTACTGGCCACGTCTTTGTAGTTTTATTCTAGCAATATTTAGACGAATTTGTGCAGTTTACGAAGGATCTGTGGTAGTAAAAAGGGTTAATGAGATAGATCGAAGCCTGCTAATTGTTGGAGTCCCTTTAAAGGGTTAATGAGATAGATCGAAGCCTGCTAATTGTTGGAGTCCCTTTAAAGGGTTAATGAGATAGATCGAAGCCTGCTAATTGTTGGAGTCCCTTTAAAGGGTTAATGAGATAGATCGAAGCCTGCTAATTGTTGGAGTCCCTTTTTGAGATAGATCGAAGCCTGGTAATTGTTGGAGTCCCTTTTTGAATTGAATACAACCGTCTAATAGTTGCCAAAGTAAAGCTTAATTGAATACAAACGTCTAATAGTTGCCAAAGTAAAGCTTAATTGAATACAGCCGTCTAATAGTTGCCAAAGTAAAGCTTAAAAGACTCGCCGGTACAGAAGAGGTTAATTCTTTTTTGCGCCAGTTTCCCCTTCTCCCTTACCTTCAATTCTCGTTTTCTTTTCTTGTTTCTGCCTATAACTCGCTTCTTCCCGCTAAATCCTTGCATTATTGATATAGCTAAACTAAAATATAGAAGACGTTGCCGGTACACAAGGGCTTAACTCTCCTTCCTTAGACAGAGATAATTAATACTGTCACACCACTATATAATATTCAAATTGTGAATGGTCAAATGTATAACCTAATGTATTGTTCTGCTGATTGTGTGAGTTACCATGGGGGCGGGAGGAGAGGAATCCTCCTCCCCTTGTAAAATCCACCTACTAGACGATACAGAAAATGAGTCGAGGGAACGTGAAAGTGGTCCGGGACCCTAAGAATTGGAACTTTAAATATGATTTCTGTTCAGGCTCGGTCTTGAGTCGGCCACCCCCATCCAGGGGGTATTCTACCTGAGTATATACATATACATACTACATACATAATTATACCATCTCCCCAATAATATTCTTTGCTTGGTAACAATCAATCTCATCTGTCAACAACACATAAAGTTCTATATATTTTGAGTATGCTATTTTTTGTCTCTTCTATTGTTAAGGGGTGGTGGTGGGGGGGGGGGGGGGATAGTCGCTTCTCTGGACCCCTTCTCCTTCATGTTTAGCATATTAGTTTTGAGATTGTAAGACTTCCACTAACTTCCACTAGTTTTGCGATTTTGAGACCTTTCACCCAGTTTCTTTGTCAATATAAAACTGTTCGTGCAATTTAGGTGTCAATTTTCGGGACACATTTCTGACGAAAAATGTACACATTTATCTTGGCAGGGGGTCTAGAGGGTGTTTTCTTTAAGCTTGATAGAGGTTTTGCGAAGAAACTAAAACATGTATATATATATATATATATACAGTATATACAGTATATATACCGCACATATACAAGCACTACCCCCTTAACTCTTTATTACACTCATTACATACCTGTGCCTATTAATCTTTGTGTTTGTTTTGCTTCGTTTTAATGTTTAGTTTCTAATTTTATTTTTTTCAAATGCAATCACCCTCCCCCCCCCCCCCTTCTCAGCTTTTATATATTTTCAACACACATTTATTTTGTGGGTCAAAAGGTCGCCTGGAAAAATTCTGCCTCTCTCTCTCTCTCTCTCTCTCTCTCTCTCTCTCTCTCTCTCTCTCTCTCTCTCTCTCTCTCTCTCTCTCTCTCTCTCTCTGTCTTTATTTATCATACTCCTATTCGTCCTTCTCCTATTATCCTTACCACCACATCTTTTTCTCGGGGGGCGGGAGGCTAGGAATCCACGCCCCCTTGTAGACGTTACCTACTATAGTCCATTCATTATAGGTAGGCTAAACATCTTGACCACTAACATCCATAAAGCCGGTATCACACGAGAGCTTTTATAGTCAACATTCGATGATCAACATTTTCCTGGCACCATTTCTGGACTATGTTGCACTGGTATCGAAAACTAGACTGATGGTCGATGAATTTAGGTAACCGAAATATTGTAAATGTTGACCTCATAAGCTGCCAGACCAGTATTGAGGATAAATGTTGAGTGAAAAAGCGCTCGTGTGATACCGGCATTACTCATTAACGACTAGAGTAATCGAGCTAATATTTCTACCATTAACCCCTTCTGTACCGCGACGTATTTTCATCTATGTTTTGGCTACTATTAGACGATTGTATTAAGTACCAAAAAGGCCTACAACAATTAACAGGCTTCGAACTATCCAACTAACCCCTTATTACTGTCACAGATCCTTCTTAAACTGCATCAAATCGTCTAAAGTATAGCTAGAAAGATGTTAAAAAGACGTCTCGGTGTAGAAGGGGTTAAGGGGAGGTATTTAGTTTGTTTCCTAGACCTCCATCAAGCTTAAAAGTACACCCCCTTGAGTCCCTTTCAAGATAAATTTTTACATTTTTCGGTAGAAAAATTTCCCGGCCGAAGGCCGGTTCCTCTTAAATTACAGGCTCGCTATCGCTCGCCAGGATAAAATCGACACCTGAATTGCACGAAAGGTCTTAATATTGGGTGAAAGTTCCTAAAATCCCTAAACTAATGGGGCAAACGTTTTAGAATATCAAAAGCAATGGGGCTAAACATGAGGGACAAAGGGGTCCAGAAAATAATCCTCCAGGTGGAAGTCTCCCCTTAAGGAAAGACGTCTCGGTGTAGAAGGGGTTAAGAGAAGGTCAGCCAGGGAACACAGTAGGTGTGGAGATGTACAGCCCATTTCCTCTAGCCCTTTTGGAGTTACAGAGGTTAAAGCTCACGATTTCTGGCCTACCAATAAAGAGCGGACTATAGACGAGACAGAAAAAGGTGCGAGGGAACGCGAAAGTGCTCCCGGACCCTAAGAAGTGGAACTTTAAGGGGAGATTTTCACTTGAGGGATTTTTTTTTAAAATCCATTACTCCTTCATATTTAGCTCCATTAGTTTTGAGATTTTAAGATGTTCGCCCCATTAGTTTGGCGATTTTACGACATTTCGTGCCATTAGGTGTCGATTTTTCCTAACGAGCGATAGCGAGCCTGTACTTGAGGAGGAGCCTTTTACCGAAAAATGTATACATTTTATCTTGGGGTATTTTTTTTTAAGCTTGATATAGGTCTAGGGAGCAAACTAAAAACCTACCCTTAAATGTTGTTTCTGTTCGGTCTCTGTCTCGAGTCAGCCACATCCAACTATTGGGTATGTACCTGAGTATTATACATACATACATACATACATACATACATATATTACACACATACTGTACATACCTTGGGTAGATATTAGGCACCAATCGAACAGGGCAGTACCCAGGGGAGGCCACATACTGTAGGTATATGCTAAGGAGGTGCTGGAATTCCTGTTTCATTTCTCTGGATTTACCCACTGTTTCTATCTGTACTGTGCCTCACCTACTCGGAGAGTAATCCAGCTAACTCTCACAAACACCTCCTCCTCCTATTCATTTCACTACACTTAACAAGCACACCACACTTCTTTCCAACACACCTAAATTACCTCTAATATACCTTTGATTTTGGTTCACTACCACTCTTATAACCTTGAGGGGACACTTGTTACAGGCAGCTCTGCCTTTTGTCTCCTTCATACACATAAGAAGGCTACCATCTTCCTACACGTCCTCGCTCTTCCCCCCTCCCCCCTCCCCCCCCCACCCCCACCCCTCTGATCTCACTTTCAATGGATGCAACAAAAACTAGTCCTCCTATCAGCCCTCCCCCCTGCCCCCTCCCCCTTCTCCCTCGCGTTAATCCTTCCCACACATCCCACTCCTCTCTTTCCCTGCCAGTCTCTGCCCATCTCCTCATAATTCAGTTCTTCTTTGATTTCGCGGGTTTTTTTGGTCCTGCGTCTAAGTGATTGCCTTCGCTTGGCATTTCACTTTTAACCCCTTCGGTACCGGTGCCGTCCTTTTAACTTTATTCTGGGTATTACTAAGCGATTTTATTCAGTTTCAAATGGGTCTCCAGCACTTAAGGGGAGATGGGCCGGTTTTCTGGACCACTTTCTCCCTCATATTTAGCCCCATTAGTTGTCAGATGTTAAGATGTTTGCCCCATTAGTTAGTCGATTTTAAGACCTTTAGCCCCATTTATACGTCAATATTTAGACCTTTCGTGCTATTTAGGTGTCGATTTTTTCCCTGGCGAACGAAAGTGAGCCTGTAATGTTGGAAGAATCGGCCGGGACATTTTTCTACCGAAAAATGTACAAATTAATCTAGAAGGGGGATCTAATGTATATATGTTTTTAATTTGATGGAGGTCTATGGAGGAAACTAGAAAAATAATGAATACATGCAAAACTCGGCCAAAAAGTGAACCATCCCCCCTTAAGGGGAGATGTCCACCTGGAGGATTTTTTTCTGGACCCCTTTCTCCCTCATGTTTAGCCCCATTGCTTTTGAGATTTTAAGATGTTCGCCCCATTAGTTTAGCGATTTTAAGAACTTTCACCCCATAATAAGACCTTTCGTACCATTCAGGTGTCGATTTTATCCTGGCGAGCGATAGCGAGCCTGTAATTTAAGAGGAACCGGCCTTTGGCCGGGACATTTTTCTACCGAAAATGTACAAATTTATCTTGAAAGGGACTCAAGGGGGTATATTTTTAAGCTAGATGGAGGTCTAGGGAACAAAGTAAATACCTCCCCTTAACAGACTTTGAACTATCTCACTTAACCATTTGTACTACCTCATGTCCTTCTTAAACTGCGCAAAGTCGTCTAGATAGAGCTAGAACAAAATGATAAAGACGTCGCTGGTACAGAAGGAATTAATATAATTAGCCTCTCTCACTTTTTATCAACTTTAGGGGGGAGACACTTGTTACAGGTGGGTTTGCCTTTTGTCTCTTTCATACACATAGAAATACAAAAGTCGCATCGCCTATTATTATTATTTTGTTTATTTGTTTATTTATTTATTTATATATTTATTTTTGTCATGGCGTAGGATATCAAAATCTATATATTTTTATTGTCAACATCTATTTTTTGTATTATTATTAATATTATTATTCTTATTCTTATTATTATTATTATTATTATTATTATTATTATTATTATTATTATTTATTATTTTATTTTTTTAGTTAGTTGTCCTTATCATTGGAACACTTTGACTCTTGCTACAACTACCCCATGTAAGCCCTTCCGTACCGGCGACGTCTCTTATATTGGATTTCAGATGCATTTTGACCATTTTTGGAAGCTTAGGAAGAATATATGGTAGATATAAGGATCAACTGAGACAGTGTGTAGCCTTTTAACTATTTTCTATTGATTTATGTATTTTTTCTTGCCACGGCGTAGGATATCAAACATTTATTTATTTATTTATTTCGTATATAATATTTTACATTTATATATTGTTTATATGTTATATTTTTAGTTTCAGCATTTATTGTCTTATTCATTAAGGGAGCCCACATCGTTTTTTTCTCTTTCTCTCCCTCTCTCTTTTGCTTGTATCCATTCGGCCCCATTCAGCCTACTTTTTCAAGACGTTTACCCCCATCCAGCTGTTAATATTTTCCTGGCGAGCGGTAGCGAGCCAGCATATACATATTTTTGTTTTAACAGCAAGCTAAATGTGTAAATGTTTCGATAGAAGAATGTTTCCGGAGAAGCCGGATTTCGCCATACAATGCTGGCTCGCTACCGCTCGCCAAAAAGAAATCGACACCTGGATGGGGATAAACGTCTTAAAACAGTTGGCTGAATGGGGCCGAATGGATACAAGCCAAAGAAAGAGAGACAAGGAGAGAAAGATAAAACTAAAAGCAGGTGCCCTCCCTTAATATTATATTTCTTTGTGTTAGTTATCTTTGTCTTGTCGTTGGATCACTTTCACTCTTGCTACAGCACCCCAATATAACCAGCCTCAGCCTTGTTTTAAATGCCAAAGGTCTCTCAAAGTGTCCTGACGGCTTTCCACCTTAAATTAAGGGGGTAGTGCTTGCTTTTTGGTATATATATTTATTTATTAATATATTTTTGAGTTTCCTCGCTAGACCTCCATCAAGCTTAGAAAAACACTCCCTAGACCCCCTATCAAGAGAAGTTTGTACATTTTTCGGTAGAACAATTTCTCGGCCAAAGGCCGGTTTCTTCTAAAATTAGATGCTCGATATCGCTCGCCAGGAGAAATTCGACACCTAAAGGGCACGAAAGGTCTTAATATTGACAACAAAATGAGGTGAAAGGTCTCAACATCGCCAAACTAACGGGACGAATGTCTTAAAATCTCAAAAACTAATATGCTAAACATGAGGGAGAAGGGGGTCCATAAACAGTGAGTAGTACCCCGTTAACCCACTCTTTACCGGCGACGGCCTTTCGTTACATTCTGGCAACTATTAGACGGTTATATTCAGCTTTGGAGGGACCTGTGGTAGCTACAAGGACTAATTGAGAGAGTTTAATTGTAGCCTTTCAGTCGTTAGAGGTACTTCCTAAGCTAAATCAAATCATGTAATAGTTGCCAGATTATAATAAAAAGGACGTCACCGGTACAGTATGGGTTAAAGGGGGTAGTGGTTATTTGTTGGGCTACTTGTTTACTCAATCATATGTATTATTATGTTCCTTCCAACAACCAACAATACTCCTAAAATCGATTAATGAAATTTACAAACACATGTGGCAGTCCGTGGCCAGGATGCTCACACCGAAAATCAACACCTTATACATCGCACCACGAAGACAGTTAAAGGTTGGTGGACACTGCCTACGATTTATTATGCAACTTCGAATCCTGCATATCAATCTAAGCATGTACACACATCCCAACTGCAACTCACGTAGGCTATGCATATGTGAATGGAAAGAGCAATTAATGGGGCCTTAACCACTTAGGGAAGTCCTCTCGATAAATTACTCCTGAACCAATATTTTTAGTTTCCTCGTTAGACCTCCATCAAGCTTAACAAAAAAACACTCCATTCTTCTTAACAGTACAGGCTCGCTATTGCTTGCCTGTAAAAAATCGACACTTAAATGGCACGAATGGTCTTAAATTTGACAACGAAATACGGCGAAAGATAATACATTCGCCAAACTAATGGGCCGAACGTCGTACTATGTCAAAACTAATGGGGCTAAACATGAGGGAGAAGGGGGTCCAGAAAAAACCTCTACCTCGCCTTAAGTGTTCATTCATTTGCATAATCTCTACAGAACAATCTCTACATTATATTAATATCGACATAATTATTTACAAAATCTCTACATAATAATAATCTCTACATAATAATAATCTCTACATAATAATAATCTCTACATAATAATAATCTCTACATAATAATAATCTCTACAAAATAATAATCTCTACAAAATAATAATCTCTACATAATAATGATCTCTACATAATAATAATCTCTACATAATCATTTACATAATCTCCACATAATAATAATCTCTACATAATAATAATCTCTACATAATAATAATCTCTACATAATAATAATCTCTACATAATAATAATCTCTACATAATAATAATCTCTACATAATAATAATCTCTACATAATAATAATCTCTACATAATAATAATCTCTACATAATAATTTACATACCTAACCTGAATAAAATCGTCTAACAGTTGGCAGAATATAATGAAAAAGACCTCACCGGTACTGAAAGGGATAAGGGGGGGGGGTCACCGTTTTTTGGTTTTTTTATCTTTCTCTCCTTTTCTCTCTTTCCCTGGCTTGTATCCATTCGGCCCCATTCAGCCAACTATTTTAAGACATTTATCCCCATTCAGGTTTCGATTTCTTCCTGGCGAGCGATAGCGAGCCAGCATTGTATGAAGAAATCCGGCTTCGCCGGAGACATTATTCTACATTATTCTATCGAACAATTTACAAATTTAGCTTGCTGTCAAAATAGAAATATATATATGCTGGCTCGCTACCGCTCGGCAGGAAAATATTGACACCTGGATCGGGGTAAACGTCTTAAAACAGTAGGCTGAATGGGGCCGAATGGATACAAGCTAAAGAGAAAGGGAGAGACAGAGAAAAAAGTGAGGTGGGCTCCCTTAACCTTTCAAATACCAAAGGTTTCTCAATATATCCTGTCGGCTCTCCCGCTTAACCCCTTCTGTACCGGCGACGTCTTGCTTAAGGGAGCCCACCTCGATATTTTCTATTTCTCTCCCTCTCTCTTTGGCTTGTATACATTCGACCCCATTCAGCCTACTGCTTTAAGTCGTTTACCCCCATCCATGTGTCAATATTGACCTGGTGAGTGGTATCAAGCCAGCATATAAATATTTTTATTTTGACAGCAAGCTAAATTTGTAAATTTTTCGATATAAAAATTTCTCCGGCGAAGCCGGATTTCTCCATACAATGCTGGCTCGCTATCGGTCGCCAGGAAGAAATCGACACCTGGATGGGGATAAACGTCTTGAAACAGTTGGCTGAATGGGGGAGAATGGATACAAGCCAGGGGAAGAGAGAAAAGGAGAGAAAGATAAAAAAAAAACGGTCCCCCCCCCCCCCCCTTAATGAATTCTAGCTATATTTAGACGATTGTGTGCAGTTTGAGAAGGATGTGTGGTTGTCAAAAGAGTTAAGTGAGATAGTTAGAAGCCTTTTGATTGCTGGAGGCCCCTTTTAAACTCAAGACAATAATATAAAAGTATGTTGAAATAACTTTGAAAGTGTTCCTCCTCATATGGTGTTTATATGCGCTCAGTATAATAGTAGCTAGCATATAATTAAATAGACTTCACCGGTATAGAAGGGAGGTGTTGTTTTTTTTCTGGAACCCTTTCTCCCTCTTGCTTAATCCCATTATTTATGAGCTAATTAGACGTTCACCCCATTAGTTTGTCGATTTTAAGAATGTTTGCCCCATTTTGTTGTCAATATAAAGACCTTTCGTGCCATGTAGGTGTCGATATTATTCCTGGCGAGCGATAGCGAGCCTATAATTCTAGGAGGAATCGGCTTTTGGTTGGGATATGTTTCTACCACAAAATGTACACATTCTGTCTTGAAGTGGGGTCTAGGGGGTGTTTATTTAAGATTGATGCAGGTCTAGCGAGAAAACCATTCAATCTATAAATAAAGTAGACGTGCCGTTTTGACCAAAATCAAAACGGCATACCCAACTCTGCGATGGGACACCATCATCACTACTAATACCATCATCAATCACAAACACCATCATCACTACTACTGCCATCATCACTACAACTGCCACAATCATCACGCCTACTGTCATCATCACCATTACTATGATCATCACTACTACTCTCACCATCATCAGTACTACTGTAACTATTGTGACTACCATCTTAATAACTACTATCATCATTGATACTATAACTATCAACCATCATTACTTCTATCATCACCACCATCTTACAATCGTAATTACTACTGTTAACATCATCACTACTACTATAACCATCATCATTACTACAGTCACAAGTATTACCATCATGTATCCTAATGTCATCATCATCACTACTACTGCCATCATCACCATTACTATGATCTTCATCATCACTACAACTTTCACCATCCTCACAACTACTCACCATCATCACTAATACTCACACCATAATCACTACCATCATCACTACTGTCATTATTATCACTACAACTATCATCATTACTGGTCACCATCATCACTATTATGACCATCATCACTACTACTAGTACTGTCACCATCATATCTACTACTGTCACCATCATATCTACTACTGTCATCATCACTACTGTCATCATCATCAATACAACTACAACCATCATCACTACTATTATCACCATAAACACTACTATCACCATCAATCCCACTATTACTACCATCACTTCTAATGCCAACTAAACTAACTTAACCTAGCAAATACGTAGAGAGATGATTTGGCCCTCCGAATGAATGCGTGCTTAGTGTGTGAGCCCCTTCGGGGCTGACACACTAAGAATAGGATTGCTGGGTGAGGGGGGGGGGGGGGGGGCTTGGTAAAACCATATTTTGGACCTAAAATCATAACTATTGCATAAATTCAAAAAATCTTCTTTGACTGACGTTCGCATTCACGCAACAAATGTTCGTGTGAAATTTGGTGAAAATCCGTCCAACGGTCTAGGAGGAGTTCCGAGACAGACGGATGATGACGACAACGACGACAACGACGACGACGACAGAATTTTTGTTCGTGTGGTACCCACTATACGGGGGGGGGGGGGGGGGGGTGATACCAAACTCTGCTTACGCAGAGTTGATAAATAGACCAAAAAGTAACCACGACCTCCGTAAAAAACATATGACTGTAGCTATATAGTTCAGCTTAATTCAGAGATCTCATGATTAGTCACCTATCTTAATATATGTGGGTAAATCTGAAACCCTGAAACAGTCCAAGACCAAATAGTTATGTGGTTTCAGTATTGTTCAATCTCTTGTTGTCATTAACCAGTCATATATATATATATATATATATATATATATATATATATATATATATATATATATATATATATATATATATATATATATATATATATATATATCGACTAAATAGTAATCAACCAAGGCACAGTATTTTCGGTAAGGGTTGATACGGAACTAGCGAGGTGGAAGTGGGAGGAGGATGGGTGAAGGAGAATGCGTACGTGGGTGGCATCTTCGGTAAAAACAAGACATATTATACAGTAAGGGAGGGTGAGAGAAGTCAGTGTCGTGAAGGAGGAGTCGAACACTCTGTAAGGACATACCCATCACATGTCCGCTGGAAGGCTCTTTATTATGCTCATTAAGGGCAGATGGGTCGTTTTTCTGGTCCTCATTCTCCCTCATATCTAGCCCCATTAGTTTTCAGATTTTATGACGTTTGCTTCAAAAGATGGGTGGTTTTAAGAACTTTCCTGTCAATTCCTGTCAATTCTAAGACCTTTCGTGCCATTTAGGTGTCGATTTTTTCCTGGCAACCGATAGCGAACCTGTAATTTATGGGGAACCGTTCTTCGGCTGAGACATTTTTCTACCAAACATTTACATATTTATTTGAAAGGGGGTCTTAGGTGTCTAAGGGGTGTATTTTGAAGCTGGATGGAGGTCTAGGGAACAAACTAAAAACCTAGTCTTTACAAAGAGAAGTCAGTATCGTGAATAAGAAGGAGTCTAGCAGTTTAAGGACATACCCAACATATCTGGTGGAAGGCTGTTTATTTTAGTTATTATTAGTTATGTTACATCATTATGATTAACTTCTGTACCGGCGACGTAATATTTGTTTTATTCTAGCTATATTTAGACGATTCTGTACAGTTTAATAAAGATCTGTGGTAGTAGGAAGGGTTAAGCGAGATAGTTTGAAGGCTTTTAATTGCTTGGAGGCTTTCTTTAAACAGAATATAATCGTCTAGTATTAGCAACAATAAAGTTGAAAGAACGGCACCGGTAATGAAGGGGTTAAGGGGGGATGGGCCTATTTATTTCCTCATTTGTATGTATTTGTTATCATTATTTTAGTTTCCTCCCTAGACCTCCATCAAGCTTAAAAATATCCCCGCCAAAGACCCTCCTTCAAGATACATTTGTAAACATTTTTGGTAGAAAAATAGCCCGGCGGGCTCCTCCTAAATTACTGGTTCGCTATCGCTCGCAAGGAAAAAATCGACATCTAAATGACACAAAAAGTGTTAATATTGACAAAGAGAAGGGGCAAAGGGTCTTAGCATCAACACACTAATGGGTTAAACGTCATGAAAAGGGTCTTAGCATCAACACACTAATGGGTTAAACGTCATGAAAAGGGTCTTAGCATCAACACACTAATGGGTTAAACGTCATGAAAAGAGTCTTAGCATCAACACACTAACGGGTTAAATGTCATGAAAAGGGTCTTAGCATCAACACACTAATGGGTTAAACGTCATGAAAAGGGTCTTAGCATCAACACACGCAAAGGGTCTTAGCATCAACACACTAATGGGTTAAACGTCATGAAAAGGGTCTTAGCATCAACACACTAATGGGTTAAACGTCATGAAAAGGGTCTTAGCATCAACACACTAATGGGTTAAACGTCATGAAAAGGGTCTTAGCATCAACACACTAATGGGTTAAACGTCATGAAAAGGGTCTTAGCATCAACACACTAATGGGTTAAACGTCATGAAAAGGGTCTTAGCATCAACACACTAATGGGTTAAACGTCATGAAAAGGGTCTTAGCATCAACACACTAATGGGTTAAACGTCATGAAAAGGGTCTTAGCATCAACACACTAATGGGTTAAAACGTCATGAAAAGGGTCTTAGCCACAACACACTAATGGGTTAAACGTCATGAAAAGGGTCTTAGCATCAACACACTAATGGTTAAACGTCATGAAAAGGGTCTTAGCATCAACACACTAATGGGTTAAACGTCATGAAAAGGGTCTTAGCATCAACACACACTAATGGGTTAAACGTCATGAAAAGGGTCTTAGCATCAACACACTAATGGGTTAAACGTCATGAAAAGGGTCTTAGCATCAACACACTAATGGGTTAAACGTCATGAAAAGGGTCTTAGCATCAACACACTAATGGGTTAAACGTCATGAAAAGGGTCTTAGCATCAACACACTAATGGGTTAAACGTCATGAAAAGGGTCTTAGCATCAACACACTAATGGGTTAAACGTCATGAAAAGGGTCTTAGCATCACACACTAATATGTTAAACGTCATGAAAAGAGTCTTAGCATCAACACACTAACGGGTTAAATGTCATGAAAAGGGTCTTAGCATCAACACACTAATGGGTTAAACGTCATGAAAAGGGTCTTAGCATCAACACACTAATGGGTTAAACGTCATGAAAAGGGTCTTAGCATCAACACACTAATGGGTTAACGTCATGAAAAGGGTCTTAGCATCAACACACTAATGGGTTAAACGTCATGAAAAGGGTCTTAGCATCAACACACTAATGGGTTAAACGTCATGAAAAGGGTCTTAGCATCAACACACTAATGGGATAAACGTCATGAAAAGGGTCTTAGCATCAACACACTAATGGGTTAAACGTCATGAAAAGGGTCTTAGCATCAACACACTAATGGGTTAAACGTCATGAAAAGGGTCTTAGCATCAACACACTAATGGGATAAACGTCATGAAAAGGGTCTTAGCATCAACACACTAATGGGTTAAACATCACGAAAAGGGTCTTAGCATCAACACACTAATGGGTTAAACATCACGAAAAGGGTCTTAGCATCAACACGGGTTAAACGTCATGAAAAGGGTCTTAGCATCAACACGGGTTAAACGTCATGAAAAGGGTCTTAGCATCAACACACTAATGGGTTAAACGTCATGAAAAGGGTCTTAGCATCAACAAACTAATGGGTTAAACGTCATGAAAAGGGTCTTAGCATCAACACACTAATGGGTTAAATGTCATGAAAAGGGTCTTAGCATCAACACACTAACGGGTTAAACGTCATGAAAAGGGTCTTAGCATCAACACACTAATGGGTTAAACGTCATGAAAAGGGTCTTAGCATCAACACACTAATGGGTTAAACGTCATGAAAAGGGTCTTAGCATCAACACACTAATGGGTTAAACGTCATGAAAAGGGTCTTAGCATCAACAAACTAATGGGTTAAACGTCATGAAAAGGGTCTTAGCATCAACACGGGTTAAACGTCATGAAAAGGGTCTTAGCATCAACACGGGTTAAACGTCATGAAAAGGGTCTTAGCATCAACACACTAATGGGTTAAACGTCATAAATACTGAGAACTTAAGGGGCTAAGCAAGAGGAGGAAAGGGGACCAGAAAAACTACCCATCGTCTCTTAAACCCTTCAGCACCATGTCGCCTTTTCACCTTTGATTCTGGCTAACGTAAGAATATTGTATGCAGTTCAAGAAGGACCTATATTACTAAGAGGGTTTGTTGAGATCGTCTTTACCCATTTGAGTCGTAGAGGTAGATTATACACTAAAGAAAATCGTCTAATGGTAACCAGAATATGATGAAACATGTGTCATGGTGGTGAAGGGGTTAAATGTAGCATACCTAATTGATTTACCTCTAAGCTATACATATATTTTTGAAAACATTAAGAGGGTAGCACTCGCTTTTTATGGACCCTCTTATCCCTCATGTTTAGCATATTAGTGTTGAGGTTTTAAGACGTTCTTTCCATATGCTTTGCGATTTTGAGACCTTTCGCCACATTTCGTTGTCAATATTTAGACCTTTCGTGCCATTTACTGTAGGTGTCGATAGCGAGCCTGTAATTTCAGAAGGAACCGCCCTTCGGCCGTGACATTTCTCTACCGAAAAATTTACACATTTATCTTGAAAGGGGGTCTAAGGGGTATTTTATTAAGCTTGATGGAGGTCTAGCGAGGAAACTCAAAAATATATAAATACATAAATATATAGCCCAAAAACCAAGCACTACCCCATCAAATTCAGTAACATTAGTAAGGGGATATTATATAGATGTATGAACACTTAACCCCTTCCTTACCTAGGATGTATTAGTAAGGGGATATTATATAGATGTATGAACACTTAAGGAAGGTTATTGTATTTTATCTTATTATCTTATTGTAGTTATCTCAAATCAAATGGGACTAAACATGAGGGAGAAAAAGCGACTATCTGACCCTTAAGTGAACATAAAATAACGCTTTCGAACACTGTATAATGGGAAATATTGCAAGGAATCCAGCAAGGTTAACCCCTTCAGTACCGGTGACGTCCTTTGCATTATATTCTGGCAACTATTAGACGGTTTTATTCACCTTAGGAAGGATGTCTACCCGTGAAAAAGCTACAGACTCTCTCAATTAATCCTTTTAGCTACCACATATCCTTCCTAAGCTTCATAAAATCGTCTAAATGCAGCTGAAATACAACAATGTTGTATCACCAGTATTGTATGGGTCAAGGGAGCCCACCTCGCTTTTTTTCTCTTTCTCTCCCTCTCTCTTTGGCTTGTTTGTATTCGGCCCCATTCAGCCTACTGTTTTAAGACGTTTACCCCCATCCAGGTGTCAATATTTTCCTGGGGAGCAGTAGCGAGCCAGCATATATATATTTTTTGTTTTAACAGCAAGCTAAATTTGTACATTTTTCGATAGAAAAATTTCTCCGGCGAAGCCGGATCTCTCCATACAATGCTGGCTCGCTATCGCTCGCCAGGAAGAAATCAACGCCTGGATGGGGATAAACGTCTTAAAAATGTTGGCTGAATGAGGCCGAGTGGATACAAGCCAGTGAAAGAGAGAAAAGGAGATAAAGACATCAACAACTGGTGACCCCCCATAAAATAGAGGAAATACTGGCCAATGTCACCCCTATATCCGTTCAGGTACATACAGTATTCCAGGTATTTCCTCCACCTTCGCCTCACTCTCACTTTCTACCCTCTCTATACAACGCATTCCGTGTTTTGTCCCACCCTTACACTCTCACTCTTGAGGGGGTACCACTCGCCTTTTCTGGACCCCCTTCTCCCTCATGTTTAGCATAATCGTTTTGAGATTTGACGATTTTAACACCTTTCACCTCATTTCGTTGTCAATCTTAGGACCTTTCGTGGCATTTAGTTGTCGATTTTTTACTGGTGAACGATACCTAACCTCTAATTTTTAAAGGAAAAGCTACCGAAAAATGTGCAAATTATTCTTAAAAGGGGGTCTAGGGGGTGTTTTTCGAAGTTTGATGGAGGTCTAACGAGGAAACTCGAAAATAAATAAATATATAGACCAAAAACCAAGCACTATATATATATATATATATATATATATATATATATATATAAATATACCGGTATATATATATATATGTACTGTATATACAGTATATATATTTAGATAAAAATCTACCAAAAAGTGAACCATACCCCCTTAAAATCAGTAGGTATGTGAGTATAAATTTCCTATCATACTAATTTATTTCTATCCTGTAAAATATCAACTTTCTGTCCGGGCATTTCCTGACCCATACGGTTACACATCCTTATATTTCCGGTACGGCTCTTTAGAAGGGGTGTGAGGAGAGAGCCTTCTAAGTTGCTGTCCTATTCCTCTACTATAAATGGTCCCTGTCGCTAGTAATATATAGGCCGGATCACCTATAGTCTATTCGCTGTAAGTAGGCGAAAAATCATGACCTCTAACCTCTGGCAGTTCTGCCTTTTGTCTCCCTCACTCACATAGAAAAAAAAAACTCTCTCTCTCTCTTCCCCCCCCCCCCCCCCTGTCTCTCTGTTTCACACACACACCAGCTGTTGTTCTCCGTTATACCCCCCCCCCCCTCGTTCTCTCTCTCTCTCTCTCTGTCTCTCTCTCTCTCTCTCCGTTATACCCCCCCACTCTCCCACGCTCTCCGTACGAGGAACCACTTCTGGAATGTGTCTGCAAAATATTTGGTCAGCAGACGACCTTAGAATTTATCAGGACAGAGAGAGAAAAGGACAGAGAGAGAAAAGGAGAGAGAGAGAGAGAGAGAGAGAGAGAGAGAGAGAGAGAGAGAGAGAGAGAGAGATTACATGCTGCTAAGGGAGCCCACCTTGTTTGTTTTTTTATCTTTCTCTCCCTCTCTCTTTGGCTTGTATCCATTCGGTCCCATTCAGCCTACAGTTTTAAGACATTTACCCCCATCCAGGTGTCAATATTTTCCTGTTGAGTGGTAGCGAGCCAGCATATATATATTTCTGTTTTGGGAGCAAACTAAATTTGTACATTTTTCGATAGAAAAAATATCTCCGGCAAAGCCGGATTTCTCCATACAATGCTGGCTCGCTATCGCTCGCCAGGAAGATATCGACACCTGGATGGGGATAAACGTCTTGAAACAGTTGGCTGAATGAGGCCGAATGGATACAAGCCAGAGAAAGAGAGAAAGGGAGAGAAAGAGTAAAACATGAGGTCGTTCCCTATCCCCACACTCCATCATCCTGCTGTATTAGCGTATAGTTACTTTATGCATGCATTGAATACATCTGACACCAACATTGTTAAGGGGAAATGGCTCGTTTTTCGGGTCCCCCTTCTCCCTCATGCTTAGCGCCTTTAGTGTTTAGATTTTAAGTCGTTCGGCCCATTAGTTTGGCGATGTTATGACCTTTCGCCCCACGTCTTTGTCAGTATATAGACTTTTCGTGTAATTTACAGTAGGTGTCGTATTTTTCCTGGCGAGCTATAGTGAGCCTGTTATTTAAGAGGAACCGGCCTTCACCTGGGACATTTTTCTCTCGAAAAATGTACAAATTCATCTTCAAAGAGGATATTGGGGGTGATTTTTAAAGCTTGATGGAGGTCTAGGGAGGATACTAAAATACAATTAAATTCCATTATATAAATGTGGAAATAAATACGCCCATACAATCGTCTAATACGCCCATACAATCGTCTAATAGTAGCCACAGTAAAGATAACAAGACGTCGCCGGTACAGAGGGGGTTAAGGGGGCATTGGATTTATTTTTGGTCCATATATTGATATATAATTATTCATAATCTCCTCCCTAGACTAAGATCTCCCTTCGAGTATAATTTGTAAATTTTTCGGTAGAAAAATGTCCGGGTCGAATGCAAGTTCTTCCTACATTGCAGGCTTGCTATCGCTCGCCATGAAAATAATCGACACCTAAATGGAACGAAAAGTCGTGATATTGACAAAGAATTGAAGTGGAAATAAAAACCAAAATCGCCCAACTAATGGCCCGATCGTCTTAAAATAGGAAAACAAATGTGGCTATACGTGAGGAAGAAGGAGGGCCATAAAAAGCACCTCCCCCCCTTAAACCTGTTGCGATGGCCTGGCTTTCAAGGCTACTAGAATACAAATGAACCCCGGTTTTATACATCAATGAATATCAAGAGGGTAGTATAGCAAAAACACGCCCTACAGACCTTCCACTCCCTCCAGCCGATGGGGGAGAGAGAGCGAGAGAAAGAGAGAGAGAGGGAGAGAGAGAGAGAGTTTCATAAAGTTACATCGATACACAGACTGCACAGACCTTGCAGTCCCTACTAGGCAGTCCTGACTTAATGTTTACATAGCATTTACTACAAAGTGGAAGGTAAGGATAGCAAAGTAGAAGGCGCTCTCCCCAACCACCATATATATATATACAGAGAGGGGGGGGGGGGGCAGCTAGGGATAAACAGCCAAGTCATACTTTTAATTAACCATGTCCTTTAAAGTATGATTGGTAATTTGAGTGAAGAAAGAATCGTTTTCCTAAATTGATGGCATTTAATAATTGCCGTGCAGAAATTAACCTTCAGTATGAAATGACCGCCAGTGTGGCTAAGTGGTACCGTATTTGACTCGTGTTTGGAGAGCCTCGGGTTCGCTACCAGGATGGAGCGCCTATGGTTTATTGACCAATGGGGGTGGTTTTCCATACCCTTAGCTGCACTGGCGGACATTAGAGGTGCGGTAGACCAGTGTTGCATATTCACATGTATATGCTAGCACCTGATAAGCATGAGCGAGCTGAGTACACTGGTTACAGACTACAATCACATCCACAGCCAGTCCAACGGTACAGTAACATTCAACATGCACTTCACACAATATAGGCCAGACTAAGCCACATTGGTGAGGCACAGAGGCTGTCGTTGTCCCCTTGGGAATAGGCCGATGATGCAGTGGACCATATAAGGCTGACAACAGAGTGTTAAACCAAAACCGAGTTAGTGTTTATTATTGTATTTGTAAAGATTAAGGGAGCCCACCTCCTGTTTTTCTCTCTTTTTCTCTCTTTCTCTGGCTTGTATCCATTCGGCCCCATTCGGCCCCATTCAGCCTACTGTTTGAAGACGTTTACCCCCATCCATGTGTCAATATTTTCCTGGCGAGTGGTAACGTGCCAGCATATATATTTTTTCTTTTGACAGCAAGCTAAATGTGTACATTTTTCGATAGAAAAATTTCTCCCGCGAAGCCGGATTTCTCCATACAATGCTGGCTCGCTATCGCTCGCCAGGATGAAATTGACACCTGGATGGGGATAAACGTCTTAAAACAGTGGGCTGAACGGGGCCGAATGGATACAAGTCAGAAATAGAGAGAACAGGAGAACAAGAGAAAACAAACAGGTGACCCCCCTTAAACCAAAACCGAGTCCATTATTTGTAGTCTTTATTATTATATATTGTAAAGATTAGGAGTGTTTAAGATTGTTATGTGGTAACCCGGGTTCGAATCCCGGGGAGATCACACGCTTTCATCAAGTTCATTGGGTGGCTTTTGGTGTTGGAGTTAAATGAATAAAATAGATTATAGTTAACATTATGTGTTTGGAAGCGCTAAAATGGCCAAAATTATTCTGTTTTTCTTAATTTTCTTACAATCCGTCTCATATTCATTAAAGTGTTCAAACAATATTAGTCAGGTTAGACACCTCGGTTGACAACACTATTCCCCTCGCCCCCACGCCCACAGGATTTTTTTCTGGGCCCCTTTCTCCCTCATGTTTAGCCCTATTCGTGTTCAGAGTTTAAGACGTTAGGTTCATTAGTTTGGCGATTTTAAGACATTTCGCCCCATTTCTTTGTCAATATTAAGACCTTTCGTGCAATCTAGGTGTCGATTTTTTCCTGGCGATAAATAGCGAGCTTGTAACTATAGGAGAAACCGGTACCAATTAATCTTGAAGGGGGATGTAGGGGGTGTTTTTCTAAGGATGATGGAGGTCTAGCGAGGTCTTTAGTAATTTTTCCTACCGACAAATGTACAAATTAATCTTGAAGGAGGGCATAGGGGGTATTTTTCTAAGGTTGATGGAGGTCTAGCGAGGTCTTTAGTCATTTCTCCTACCGACAAATGTACAAATTAATCTTGTAGGGGGTGTTTTTCTAAGGATGATGCAGGTCTAGCGAGGTCTTTAGTCATTTCTCCTACCGACAAATGTACAAATTAATCTTGTAGGGGGTGTTTTTCTAAGGATGATGCAGGTCTAGCGAGGTCTGTAGTAGTTATTCGTATCAGCATTCACATGGCTCCCTCTGGGATGGTGGAGGTTACATTATACACATACTGTATGCATTAAGGGGGTAGTACTTGGTTTTTGGTGTTTATATTAGTTTATTATTGTATGTACAGTATATAGTTTCCTCCATCAAGCTTAGAAAAACGCCCCCTAAACCCCCTTTCAAAATCAATTTGTCCCGGTCGAAAGCCGGTTCCTCTTAAAGTTACAGGCTCGCTATCGCTCGCCAGGAAACATATCGACACCTAATTGGCATGAAAGGTCTTAAAATTGACAACGAAATGGGGCGAAAGGTGTTAAAATCTTCAAACTAATGGGCCGAACGTATTTAAATCTCAAAACTAATATCCTAAACATGAGGAAGAATGGGGTCCACAAAAAGCGAGTACTACCCCCTTAACTCAACATCCACCTTTCCCACCGGCGACCCCAAGAAGGAAAGTCAGGTCTAGACGAGCCTCTCACCAAGATAGTATCCCAACCAGCCTGTGTTGATCGAGATACTTCACAACATAGAGATCGGATAACTTTTCTGTATGACCAGCATTTTCGGAAGTGAGCATGTATAATTAATTCATATCATCACCCCCTTGAGATGGTGGAACGTATGAGAAGTGAGAGAATGGCTAAGAGAGTGTACGAGAATGAGGTGGAAGGACAGAGAGGGAGAGATAAACCAAGAGAGATGTGGAAGGATAGAGTTAACAAGTATATGCGTGAAAGCAGTGCTAGATGGGAGGAGGGGCGTCGACTGACTGGGGACAGAGATGCATGGGGGCGTTTCGTTCGTGGCCACCCCTTCAGAGATCATGGCGTCCGGCACTAGATAGATAGACCAACCCGCAAACACAAACCTCCGGAGTGACCAGTTGTCCCATCAATGCATGTGTGGAATGTGAGTGTGTGTGACATCCTTATTTCCAGCGAGGGTGTAAGAGCTCTCGAAGGTGAACTGCTCCCGTTGCCGGAGTATAAAAGGCGGGGAGTTGGGGCTAGGAGGCCACACAACACCGCCACCCCTCCCACAGTCAACATGAAGCTCGTGAGTAGAAAGAGAAAGGGACTCGATCACCACTAATAAACCCAATTCACACAACTAATATTACCACAGGGCACCATCCAGCTCTTCTATGGTATCAGAAGAGATAGGATAACTCCGTCAATGACACCTGCCCAGGATATACACAGCACCCCATACTATTAAGCACACCATAGAAGACTGCATTCTACACAATCAATTACTCCAAAAACATAATCTACACTCCTTGAGAGCCCTGTGGGAAAACCCGATTGTGGCCATGGCCTTCCTTAGGGACTCAGGGCTGTTCGGCTAAACAGCCTAGGGAACAACAACAACAACAACAACCACAGAGTTTGTATCAGAGTCTGGATATCCGCTAAGGGACTCACCAATAATTAATCGAACGAGTAATATTACCAGCGAGATTGTAGGGCAAACATCTTAGCATCTCAAAACAAATGGGGTTAAATATTGCGGAAAAGGGAGTGCAGATACATTAGACTTGCAAGTGAATATCTCCTCTTAAGAGTCAATTCGTGTCGTACATACATTTGTTAAAGTAGTTCGTTATCGGACTATCGATAGTTCATATAAACACTCTTGTTATTGCCAAGAAAGTAATGTATTCACAAAAACGTAATACAAAAAAACCAAAAAAAAAACCACACACACACATTTCCACACTCACCCAAACCCACACATTCAGCATGACTATAGTCCATTCATTATTAGTGGGCCAGAAATCGTCAGCCCTAACCTCTATCTCATTTAATCCTTTTAGCTACCACAGATCCTTCCTAAACTGAATAAAATCGTCTAAATATAGCTATAATATGTGTTGAAAGACATTGCCGGTATAGAAGGGTTTAACCCGTTGAGTACCGGTAACATCCTTTTCATTATAGTCTGGCAATGATTAGACGATTTTATTCAGCTTAGGGAGGACCTCTAGCAATAATAAGGCTTCAAACTATCTCATAGTATCTCAACCAACCCTTTCAACTACCACAGATACTTCCTAAGCTGCATAATATTGACTAATTACAGTTAAGATAATATAAAACACACGTCGCTGGTACTCAAAGGGTTAAACATGTAATACTATGTTACAACCGTGTTTGTCCATTTGTACAGATCGTGCTCACCTGCCTGGTCGCCGTGGCCGCCGCTGCCCCACAGTTCACCTCGCAGGACAACCGCCGACCCATCGCCATACTCCATGACGAACGGACGGACGACGGCAATGGTAACTTCAACTATGCCTTCGAGACCGAGAACGGCATCTCTACCAACGTGATCGGTCGCCCCAACGCGGTCGGTACCAGCAACATGGAGGGAACTTTCAGGTAAACAATGCTAAATGTTATTCCTATTAAACTCGTCTAAATATAGCTAGGATATAATGAAAGAGACGTTGCTGGTAGTTGGTACAGAAGGGGTTAAAGTGAGTTTTTTAGTTTGTTCCGTAGACCTCCATCAAGCTTAATATTACACCTTCTAGACCACCGTCCAGGATAAATTTGTACTTTGTAACTTTGCTTGACGCTTATAATCCTTACTCTCTTGATAGCGTAATGGTTAGTACGCTGAATTTCGATGCGAGTATCCTAGGTTCGAATCTTTTGGAGAGTCACATGTATTCATTAGTTTCATAGATTTCAATAATTAGGTTTATTTGTAAGTTAATTGACCACGCACGAGTGTCGTTCTATACAAGGAAGTTGGAGCTGCGGATATTGATATTCAGCAGAATTGCCTGTTAAAATACGGTTGTAGTACTGTTATGAATACATAAAACCCAATTCAACATACTCGTAAGCCAGTAGATAGCTACATAATTATTGCATTTATCTTTTTCATCTATGTCTACTGCTCCAACTTCCTTATAGCCTGAAACTCACAGGTGGTCAATTTGTGGGTTGGTGATAATATGAATTTACAAACTTCTTTCCCTGGACAGTTTCCCCCTCCCTGACGGCACCATCGCTGTTGTGAGGTTTGTCGCCGATGAGGGCGGTTACCGCGCTGAGTCCCCGATCATCCCAGCAATGCCCGCCCACGCCCTCGAGCAGGTCCGTTTCGCCGAGCAGGAGCGAGCCCGGGGCGTCCAGTGGGATCAGCAGGGCAGAAGGATCAACTAAGAGAGGTCTTTCACTCGTGTAAACCATCCGCCACTCCTTTCTACAGACCCCTGCTACTCTTTAATGCCGTTACATTCTCATAATATGTACACTGTCTACAGATCCACAGGTTTCCAAACAGTACATCCACGCATATATAAACTATCCATAACTATTTCTACAGACCCAAAACTCAGTAGAAGAGTCCACCTCTGGCATAAACTATCCACTACACGTTCTACACACTTGCATCACGCCAATCCTTTGACAATCCACACTGATCCACGACTCGTTCTACACTCACAACTCGCCAGAGAAATACTTGTACACGTCAAACTGATTCCTTACTCTTACCAGATTTACCACACAGATCGTCCACCAGCCCAAATACACAGAGCACAGAAAACAGAACACTTGTACCATTATGATGAATTAGTCAGACTGCGAGACACCAAAGGGGCCCTGCAAGCCAAGAGAGTGCTGGTCACTGTTTGATCTTGCTGTTACACTAACCATTTCCTGCGACGAATTATTTTCTATGTGATCCCTCAGCTAGTACAGTTTGTATTATGGAAACTGCTGGAGCTGTTGGAATGCCGTGTAAAATGTCTTAATAAAACATCAATGATTACATGGCTTTTATATATCATTCTTGTATATATTAAAATTCAATGTATGTACCTTCAGGTTATAAAGATCATTATTCATTATCATACATCGACGGCATTGGTGGATTTGCTTAGGTTTAATACAAATTTACTTGAGTAGCTAGACATTTTTGACTGATCACGTAAAACAGCGAGTCTCCCGAATGTTATGATTTCAAATGAAGCCACAACTTCTAAGCTCCTCGGTGGCCTAGTGTTTAAGGTGCTTGAGTCCTGCACTACTGGCACGGGTTCGAGCCCTGGCTGGGTCTTATCACAACAATATTTAATACGTAAATGCCTCAAACACTCAGATTGGTATCTCCAATAATATCACCTTATGTCCTAGTATAACGCACCCACCAGTTAGTTAACAATAAAGAAGAATGTTAAGGCAATTGAATGGAGTCAAGGGTATTACATTATCCAAGTTCATTTGAAATATTTATTTCCCAGGTAAAAGTAGAAGTTAATCGTACTATAATTAGTTGTTATTATACGCTTTACATGTAACCCAACTGCGCACCAAACAATAACAATGTTCAATTAACCCTATCTAGCCCAACAATAGAAACAGGGAACAAACAAAACGTATCCGATATGTCAGCCTTCTCCCGTCCAAGCCAACCTTACACCTCGGGAAGAGTAGAAAGAACCTCACTGTCGTGTTTAAGATGAGACTGCCTAACTTTCATTTGATGTTATTTTATTTGTTTTAGCTTAATTGTAAAGGCCATCAGCCCGTCAGGGCTATAAGGTCATTGCCTAACCTTAGTTAGTTATTTAAAATAGGACCTTGGAGGTTATCACCCAATTAGGATTATTGAGCCCACCTTAAAGTCAGGAAGAACGTGACCGGAGTCCCCGAGACCTCCAAGTTTATACCCCCATGTATAATGGGAAAATATACCTGGAGGTTGTCCTGCCCGGGAACCCCAGGCGTCTTCCTTAATCGCGACCAGGACTAAAGCCCCCTTTCCATAACTCCATTCCCTTGATGTGCCTCACCTTAGTTAGTTAAAATAGGACTTCAGACTTCAAAGGCAATCAACCCTATTGGATTATTAAGCCAGCACACTGTAAGTCAAGAATAACGTCAGGACTGGAGCCTCTCTGCGAAAACTTCAGTCCCTTGGCCCTAACCAATTTTCTGGGCACCTTATAAAACCTGTGATTGTAGCATGGTCTGTGTCGTATGAACGAGATTGGAGCTTCAACCAGGTTTCAAAAGTGAAACAATGGTACGGGAGATTCGTCAGGCTTCACTCTGATATGAAACAGATTCATAACTTATTGTAATCCAGGAAGCAAAATTTATTGTAGGCTTCGTTTT
The DNA here is from genome assembly GCA_032716605.1 of Paralithodes platypus. Classification (NCBI taxonomy): domain Eukaryota; kingdom Metazoa; phylum Arthropoda; class Malacostraca; order Decapoda; family Lithodidae; genus Paralithodes; species Paralithodes platypus. The sequence goes on from CM064535.1 coordinate 1,712,593, forward strand.
ATTTGTATCTACCAAGAATTGAAACCGTTCATAATCCTAATTGATTAAGGAAGTATTGAAGATATCGTACGTAATAGGGTCATGACAATATAATATATATATATATATATATATATATATATATATATATATATATATATATATATATGTATATATATATATATTTTTTTTTTATGTGAGTGAGGGAGACAAGAGGCAGAACTGTCTGTAGGGAGTGCCTCCCCGAGAGTTGAAAGAGTGACGGACAAAATAAAGGGTCGTTCGAGCTAAAATGCCTGGACACACAGAGTTTGAAGCAATTTAAGTCATAGGAAAAGGGAAAAACTGATTCTGGGAGAGAGTTCCTGAGTTCAGCAGTTGAATAGAAGAAAGACTGAGAATAACGTTTCACTCTTGGGTTGGAGAGTTTCAAATAGTAGGGGTGGGATGGTGTTGCAAGACGGGTACTACGTACCATACATAGAGGAGGTGGTATACACTGGGCAAACACTGAGGAACCCTGATTATTGTAGTAGCGATAGAATAGCAAGAGAAATGCAACATTGTAGCAGAGAGAGAGGGATTTCAGAGAGTTGATGAGTGGACAGGAGTTAATGATACGAAAGGCTTTGTGCCAGACTCTATCGAAGGCCTTAGATATTGCTAGTGCAATAGAAAAGGTTTCACCGAAGTCCAAAAATGAGGTTGACCAAGAGTTAGTAAGATATGAAAGAAGATCACCAGTAGAGCGACCCTTAAGGGAGCCATATTGGCGATCTGAGAGTAGATTATGAGAAGGGAAATGCTTAAGAAATTTGGAAGCAAGAATAGTTTCAAAAACTTTAGAGATACAAGAGAAGAGAACAATTGGACGATAGTTGGAGGGTTGAGAGCGGTCATCCTTCTTTGGGACAGGTTGAATGAGAGCAAACTTCCAGCAATAAGGGAAGACGTTAGAGTAGAGATAAAGACGAAAGGGTTTGCCTAGGCAGGAAGTCAGCACAGAAGCACAGTTTTTCAGTACAACAGGAGGAACACCATCCGGCCCGTATGCCTTTTTAGTATTAATCACAGAGAGGGTAGAAGTTACATCTTTAGAAGAGATTAGGATATTAGGCATAAGTAGGAGAGAGCCGGGTGGAGAGGGAGGAATAGCAAGGGAATCATCCAATGTGGAGTTTCTAGCAAAAGTTTGAGCGAAGAGTTCAGCTTTGTCGGAGGAAGAAGTGGTGGTTGTGCCATCAGAGTGGACTATAGGAGGGAAAGACAAAGAAAACAAATTGTTGGAGAGGTTTTTAGCTAGATGCCAGAGAGCTTGGGAAGAGCTAGAGTTGGATAATTCTGTGTATTTATTATTGAAGAAAGAGTGCTTGGCAAGTCGAAGAACAGATTTGCCTTGATTCCGGGTAGAAACATAGGAAGAATGAGATTCTTGAGTTTTAAGGCGTCGGTACCGACGCCTTGCTGTCCTTGTTGCGGACAGCAGTAGAACAAGCGTGAGTAAACCAAGATTTTTTAGCATTAGACTGAGAGAAAGAAAATAGAATGTATGCTTCCATGCCGGAGAGTATTACTTCGGTAATACGTTCAGCACTCTCTGAGTGTCCCCGGCCACGGAAGCAAAAGTCATTCCATGGGAAAATATATATATATATAAATATATGTACATATATATATATCCCCGGTTTATATATATATATATATATATATATATATATATATATATATATATATATATATATATATATATATACCGTATATATACATAATATGCAGGATTCGAAGTTGCATAATATATCGTAGGCAGTGTCCACCATTCTTTAACTGCCTTTGTGGTGTAATGCATAAGGTGTTGATATTCGGTGTGAGCGTCCTGGGTTCGAATCCACGGACTGCCACATGTGTTTGTAATATTTCATTAATCGATTTTAGGAGTAGAGTTGGTTGTTGGATAGAACATAATAATATATATATATACAGTATACATATACTGTATATACAGTATATATATATATATATATATATATATATATATATATATATATATATATATATACCGCTATATATATATATATATATATATATATATATATATATATTTGTACAGTATATATATACATATATATATATATATATATATATATATATATATAATTATATATATATATATATTTATATTTTATACAGTATATATATATATATAGTAATAATTATAATATAATAATCGTCTGATTACTTATATAGCGACCCGACCCGTATCTCCTCCTTCAAGGATTCTCAAGCACTTGACACTTTTTTAATCAACCAGAAACCATTACCCATCTCCCTTGCTCATGGGGAGACGGTAACCGCCGGCTATATCTCGGAAAAACATTTGAACCTGACCGGGGATTGAACGCGAGACCTGCAAGCTTGGAAGCAGGCCCGCTATCAACTGACCCAGCCAGACAGCTATATATATATTATATATATAGATATAATACAGATATATATATATATACCGGTATATATATATATATATATATATATATATATATGCAAAGAAAAAGGGCGAAAACCCCGCGATCACCAATGGAAAATAAATACAGAAAATAAATATATATATAGGCCTATATAGTGCAGAGAAACAAACTTTGTGGGCCCAATATAAATGGTCTGTGGCTCAAGATATAGTTTATGGGCCCAATATAAATGGTCTGTGGCTCAAGATATACTTTGTGGGCCCAATATAAATGGTCTGTGGCTCAAGATATAGTTTGTGGGCCCAATATAAATGGTCTGTGGCTCAAGATATAGTTTATGGGCCCAATATAAATGGTCTGTGGCTCAAGATATAGTTTGTGGGCCCAATATAAATGGTCTGTGGCTCAAGATATAGTTTGTGGGCCCAATATAAATGGTCTGTGGCTCAAGATATAGTTTATGGGCCCAATATAAATGGTCTGTGGCTCAAGATATAGTTTGTGGCCCAATATAAATGGTCTGTGGCTCAAGATATAGTTTGTGGGCCCAATATAAATGGTCTGTGGCTCAAGATATAGTTTGTGGGCCCAATATAAATGGTCTGTGGCTCAAGATATAGTTTGTGGGCCCAATATAAATGGTCTGTGGCTCAAGATATAGTTTTAGATATGCTTGATGCCAAATACAAAATGCACATAACAGACTGAGCTCAAGTATGCTGCGTATTGTTGCGAAAATTAAAAGGTTTGTGGCTCAAGATGTCTTATTAGACGTTCTTTATGCCAAATCAGGAATGCAATTATACAACTAAGCTCAACTTATGCTGGTTGTACATAAACATTTAAAACATTTATTCATGCAAAATGCTTAATACAGTTTAAAAATTATGCTTCACTTTGTTGCAGGTAATTAAAAAGATTTGTGACTCAAGATGTCTTCGTTCTTTATGTAAATAAAAGATCGAAGCTCAACTATGCGGAGTCTACTTAAAAAGGATAAACATTTATTCAACCCATATGCTAAATCATGTTTTGAACATATTTCTTCCTATTGTCTTTGCAAATATCTTATTGGCATATTTTTAACATATACTGTCCTTTTTCTTGACATTTTTTTTTATAAATTATTAAGCATATGGCATGAATACATTTTTATCCTTTTTAAGTAGACTCCGCATAGTTGAGCTTCGATCTTTTATTTACATAAAGAACGAAGAAATCTTGAGTCACAAATCTTTTTAATTACCTGCAACAAAGTGAAGCATAATTTTTAAACTGTATTAAGCATTTTGCATGAATAAATGTTTTAAATGTTTATGTACAACCAGCATAAGTTGAGCTTAGTTGTATAATTGCATTCCTGATTTGGCATAAAGAACGTCTAATAAGACATCTTGAGCCACAAACCTTTTAATTTTCGCAACAATACGCAGCATACTTGAGCTCAGTCTTGTATGTGCATTTTGTATTTGGCATCAAGCATATCTAAAACTATATCTTGAGCCACAGACCATTTATATTGGGCCCATAAAGTTTGTTTCTCTGCACTATATATCTCTTTTATATTATATATATATATTTCTTTTTCTTTTTCTATGTGAGTGAGAGAGACAAAAGGAAGAACTGCCTGTATCGAATGCCTCCCCCAGGGTTGAAAGAGTGACAGGGTCAAAATCAAGGGACAATTGAGCCAAAATGCCTGGATACACGGTATTTGAAGCAATTTAAGTCATAGGAAGAGTGAAGACTGATTCTGAGAGAGAGTTCCAGAGCTCAGCAGTTGAATAAAAGAAAGTCTGAGAATACTGTTTCACTCTTGGGTTGGAGAGTTGCACAGAGTAGAGGTGTTATTGTGTTGGAAGACGGGTACTACGTACGCTACATAGAGGAGGTGGTATACACTGGGAAAGCTCTGAAGAACATTGATTATTATAGTAGCGATAGAATTGCGAGAGAGATGCAACATTGTGGCAAAGAGAGAGAGATTGCAGAGAGTTGGTGAGTGGGCGGGAGTTAATGATACGAAAGGCTTTCCTTTCTACTTTGTCTTGGAGTGCGGTGTAAGAGGATCCTCCTCACACATGTGAACATTACTCAATACAAGGATGCACTGTGCCCCTTTACAAAGCATGAAGTTGTGCAGGGCTATAGCCCTTGAAACGGTTGAGCACATCCAACTTCTGCGAGGCTGCCTTAGCAAGATTGGTAATATGGTCCTTCCAAGTGAGAGCAAAAGCAAAAGTGACACCGGGAATATTGAGAGAAGATGAAGGATTGATTTTGTATTGTTGAATTTGAAGGGATATACTCTGGGAGTTCTGAACAGATAGTAAGATGAATAAGTTGGGTTTTGGAAGCATTAAAGGCAACAAGGTTTTCTCTGCCCCAATTGGAAATAGTAATTAGATCATAAGATTAGTGTTGCATGGCTTCATTACGTTTGTCTTGAGGGATTGCTGGCTGGGGCGTTCAGGGAAACTAATTGAGTAGTGTAAGGTAGAGTCGTCCGCGTAGGAATGGATGGGACTGGAGGTACACTTGAGTGGATTATTTATGAAAATTAGAAAGAGAATGGGAGATAGGACAGAGCCCTGAGGAACACCGGAGTTGATAGGAAGAGGAAGTGAGCGATGGCCGTCCACAACCGTAGCTATGGAACGGCCGGAAAGGAAATTAGAGACAAAGGCACATATGAAGGGATAGAAACAGAAGGAGGGTAGTTTAGAAATTATAGATGTGTGCCAGACTCTATCGAAGGCCTTCGATATGTCTACTGCAATAGAAAAGATTCACCGAATTCCCAAAAGGAGGATGACCAAGAGTTAGTAAGATATGAAAGAAGATCACCAGTAGAGCGGCCTTAAAGTAAGCCATACTGGCGATCTAAGAGTAGATAATGAGAAGATAAAAGCTTAATAAATTTGAAAACCTTTCGTATCATTAACTCCCGCCCACTCAACAACTCTCTGCAATCTCTTTCTCTTCGCCGCAATGTTGCATCTCTCTCGCTATTCTATCGCTACTATAATAATCAAAGTTCTTCAGAGCTTTCCCAGTGTATACCACCTCCTCTATGTAGGGTACGTAGTACCCATCTTGCAACACAATGTCACCCCTACTCTGTGCAACTTTCCAACCCAAGAGTGAAACGTTATTCTCAGACTTTCTTCTATTCAACTGCTGAGCTCTGGAACTCTCTCCCAGAATCAGTCTTTCCCTCATCCTATGACTTAAATTGCTTCAAAATCTGTGGGGTGTAAGAGCGCTCGAAGGTGAACTGCTCCCGTTGACAGAGTATAAAAGGCGGGGTGTTGGGGCTCGGAGGCCACACAACACCGCCACCCCTCCCACAGTCAACATGAAGCTCGTGAGTAGAAAGAGAAAGGGACTCGATAACCACTAATAAACCCAATTCACACAACTAATATTACCACAGGGCACCATCCAGCTCTTCTATGCTATCAGAGGAGACAGGATATCTCCGTCGACGACACCTGCCCACGATGTAACACAGCTCCCCATACTATTAAACACACCATAAAAGACTGCATTCTACAAAATCACTTAAGCCAACAACGTAATCTACACTCTTTGAGAACCCTGTGGGAAAGCCCTATCGTGGCCATGGCCTTCCTTAGGGACTCGGGGCTTTTCGGCCAAACATCCTAGGGAACAACAACAACAACAACAACCACTGAGTTTGTATCAGAGTCTGGATATCCGCTAAGGAACTCGCCAATAATTACTAGACCGAGTAATGTTACCAGCGAGATTGTAGGGCGAACATCTTAGCATCTCAAAACAAATAGGGCTAAACATGACGGAAAGGGAGTTCAGACAAAAATGCTTCGTAAGTGAATATCTCCCCTTAAGAGTCAATTCGTGTCGTACATACTGTACAGTAGCTAAAGTAGTTCGTTATCGGACTATTGATAGTTCACATAAATACCCTTGTTATTGCCAAGATACAATGTATTCCCGAAATTTATGCAAAAAAAAAAAAAAAAAAAAAAAAAAAACACCCGAACCCACACGTTCAGCATCACTGTAGTCCATTCATAATTATTAGTGGGCCAAAAATCGTCACCCCTAACCACTCTAACTCAAAAAAGACAAGAGGAAATGGGCTGTATCTATCCACACGTATTCCCTATCTGACCCTTCCCAAATGGTAGAAATATTATCTCGATTGCTCTGTCGCTTTTTAGTTTTATAGGTTAATGTTCAAGAGTGTTGTACTACTTGTTTGGAACAGGGTATAATCTGAGGTCGAGGTTTAATCAGCATCATGCATTGTCTACCGTCTATAGATATTGATGACAGTGTCGGGCAGCCTTCCAGCGCCCCCTGTCCAGTGCCCTCCATACTTCATCATCTGTCAGACATCTAAATTGAGTCACTTCTTCCTTGGCGCATATTTTATTTGCACACGAAGTTTTGTGAAACTCTCTGGATCGCATCATAAATTCAATCAGTTTTTCCTTGGCGGATGTCCTAACCGCCCTCCAAGTTTAGGGAAAATCAGTTTATAATTTTGTGAGATATCGTGTTTACAGACAAGCAGACAGACAGACAAACAGAGGCGAACACATAACCTTCGTCCAACTTCGTTGGCAGACGTAATTACAGACTCGATTACAAAATAAATTTATTTATTTTCTGAATAACTAGTATAGGTTTGAGTAATTATTAATTACATGATTTGGTGATAATAACTATTGTATGCATTATAATGTTGTTCAATAATTTATCAAGTAATATTAATTTGTTTTATTTTATTTTGTTTTCCATTTTCCATTTTGTGTAATGTTAATTATTTAGTATGTATATACTGTATATTTTATTTTATAATTTTCTTGCACCTGCACTTTTCACTTTTCACCACTGTTGAAATATAGCATGGGGGAGAATATACTAGGATATAATCCAGTTCTCATTGCCAAAAATGGATTTATGTAATTATGACTTAAATGTATAATTATTATAAATAATGTGTAACATGCGCATTTTCGGCAAAAACATTATTTTAATTTGAAACCCTTGAGGATTATGGTGCATTTTGATAAGTCTATTCTGGCTATTATTAGACGATTATATTAAGTAATGGAAGGATCTGCGAGAGTGAATAGAATATAATGAAAGAGACGTCGCCGGTACAGAATGGGTTAACTAAATATTCGATAAATGGATATAAAATCGAAGTCATGTCCTTTAACTGTCTTGATGGTTTAATTATTAGAGTGTTTAATATCTGTATGTGATAACCCTGGTTCGAATCCTGGGAGAATCACATGCTTCCATTAATTTCACTTGGGGTGTTATTGGTGTTAAGAACGATATTAATTATGAAAATACTATGTTACAACTATTTTTGTCCATTTGTACAGATCGTGCTCACCTGCCTGGTCGCCGTGGCCGCCGCTGCCCCACAGTTCACCTCGCAGGACAACCGCCGACCCATCGCCATACTCTATGACGAACGGACGGACGACGGCAATGGTAACTTCAACTACGCCTTCGAGACCGAGAACGGCATCTCTACCAACGTGATCGGTCGCCCCAATGGGTTCGGCACCAGCAACATGGAGGGAACTTTCAGGTAATCAATGCTAAATGTTATTCCTATTAAAATTGTCTAAATATAGATAGAATATAATGAAAGAGACGATGCTGGTACAAGAGGGGTAAAGGTGAGGTTTTTAGTTTGTTACCTAGACCTCCATCAAGCTTAATATTACACCCTCTAGACCACCGTCCAGGATAAATTTGTACTTAGTAACTTTGCTTGACGCTTATAATCCCTACTCTCTTGATAGCGTAATGGTTAGTACGCTGAATTTCGATGCGAGTATCCTAGGTTCGAATCTTTTGGAGAGCCACATGTATTCATTATTTTCATAGATTTCAATAATTAGGTTTATTTGTAAGTTAATTGACCACGCACGAGTGTCGTTCTATAAGGAAGTTGGAGCTGCGGATATTGATATTCAGCAGAATTGCCTGTTACAATACGGTTGTAGTAAATTCATATATACATAAAACCCAATTCAACATACTCTTAAGCCAGTAGATAGCTGCATAATTATTGAATTTATCTTTGTCATCGATGTCTACTGCTCCAACTTCCTTATAGCCTGAAACTCACAGGTGGTCAATTTGTGGGTTGGTGATAATATGAATTTGCAAACTTCTTTTCCTGGACAGTTTCCCCCTCCCTGACGGCACCATCGCTGTTGTGAGGTTTATCGCTGATGAGAACGGTTACCGCGCTGAGTCCCCGATCATCCCAGCCATGCCCGCCTACGCCCTCGAGCAGGTCCGTTTCGCCGAGCAGGAGCGAGCCCGGGGAGTCCAGTGGGATCAGCAGGGCAGAAGAATCAACTAAAAGATGTCTTCCACTCGTGTAAACCATCCGCCACTCCTTTTTACAGACCCCTGCTACTCTAAATGCCCTTACACTTACAATATATTTACACCTGTTTCCAGATAGTACAAACACGCATATAATATTATAAACTATCTTTAACGATTTCTACAGATCCACAACTCTTTAGAAGAGTCCACCGCTGGCATAAACTATCCACTACATGTTCTACACACTTGCATCGCGCCAAAGCTAATCTTTTGACAATCCACACTGATCCACGACTCTTTCTACACTCACAACTCGCCAGAGAAATACTTGTACACGTCGAACTGATTCCTTACTCTCACCAGACTCACCACACAGATCGTCCACTAGCCCAAATACACAGAGCACAGAAAACAGAACACTTGTACCATTATGATGAATTAGTCAGACTGCGAGACACCAATGGGGCCATGCAAGCCAAGAGAGTGCTGGTCACTGTTTGATCTTGCTGTTACACTAACAATTTCCTGCGACGAATTATTTTCTATGTGATCCCTCAGCTAGTACAGTTTTTATTATTGAAACTGCTGGAGCTGTTGGAATGCCGTGTAAAATGTCTTAATAAAACATCAATGATTACATGGCTTTTATATATCATTCTTATATATATTAAAATTCAATGTATTTACCTTCAGGCTATAAAGATCATTATCATATATCGACGGCATTGGTGGATTTGCTTAGGTTTAATACAAATTCACTTGAGTAGGTAGACATTTTTAACTAATCACGTAAAACAGCGAGTCTCCCGAATTTTATGATTTCAAATGAAGCCACTACTTCTAAGCTCCTCGGTGGCCTAGTGTTTAAGGTGCTTGAGAGCTGCACTACTGGCACGGGTTCGAGCCCTGGCTGGGTCTTATCACAACAATGTTTAGTACGTAAATGCCTCAAACACACAGATTGGTATCTCCAACAATATCACCTTATGTCCTAGTATAACGCACCCACCAGTTAGTTAACAATAATGAAGAATTATAAGGCAATTGAATGAAGTCAAGGGTATTACATTATCCAAGTTAATTTGAAATATTTAATTCCCAGGTAAAAGTAGAAGTTAATCGTACATATAATTAGTTGTTATTATACGCTTTACATGTAACCCAACTGCGCACCAAACAATAACAATGTTCAATTAACCCTATCTAGCCCAACAATAGAAACAGGGAACAAACAAAACGTATCCGATATTTCAGCCTTCTCCCGTCCAAGTCAACCTTACACCTCGGGAAGAGTAGAAAGAACCTCACTGTCGTGTTTAAGATGAGACTGCCTAACTTTCATTTGATGTTAATTTATTTGTTTTAGCTTAATTGTAAAGGCCATCAGCCCGTCAGGGCTATAAGGCCAGTGCCTAACCTTAGTTAGTTATTTAAAATAGGACCTTGGAGGTTATCACCCAATTAGGATTATTGAGCCCATCTTAAAGTCAGGAAGAACGTGACCGGAGTCCCCGAGACCCCCAAGTTTATACCCCCAGGTATAATGGGAATATATACCTGGAGGTTGTCCTGCCCGGGAACCCCAGGCGTCTTCCTTAATCGCGACCAGGACTAAAGCCCCCTTTCCATAACTCCATTCCCTTGATGTGCCTCACCTTAGTTAGTTAAAATAGGACTTCAGACTTCAAAGGCAATCAACCCTATTGGATTATTAAGCCAGCACACTGTAAGTAAAACCTGTGATTGTAACTTGGTCTGTCTCGTATGAACGAGGTTAGAGCTTCAACCAGGTTTCAAAAGTGAAAAAATGGTACGGGAGATTCGTTAGGCTTCACTCTGATATCAAACAGATTCATAACTTATTTTAATCAATGAAGCAAAATTTATTGTAGGCTTCGTTCTATTTGAATCTACCAAGAATTGAAACCGTTCATAATCCTAATTGATTAATGAAGTATTGAAGATATCGTACGTAATAGGGTCATGACAATATATACATATATATATATATATATATATATATATATATATATATATATATATACTGTATATATATATATATATATATACTGTATATATATATATATATATATATATATATATATATATATATATATATATATATATATATATATAATTATATATATATATATATATATATTTTTTTTTTTTTTCTTATGTGAGTGAGGGAGTCAAGAGGCATAACTGTCTGTAGCGAGTGCCTCCCAGAGAGTTGAAAGAGTGACGGACAAAATCAAGGGTCGTTCGAGCTAAAATGCCTGGACACACAGAGTTTGAAGCAATTTAAGTCATAGGAAAAGGGAAATACTGATTCTGGGAGAGAGTTCCTGAGTTCAGCAGTTGAATAGAAGAAAGACTGAGAATAACATTTCACTCTTGGGTTGGAGAGCTTCAAATAGTAGGGGTGGGATTGTGTTGCAAGACGGGTACTACGTACCATACATAGAGGAGGTGGTATACACTGGGCAAACTCTGAGGAACACTGATTATTGTAGTAGCGATAGAATAGCGAGAGAGATGCAACATTGCGGCGGAGAGAGAGGGATTTCAGAAAGTTGATGAGTGGACAGGAGTTAATGATACGAAAGTCTTTCCTTTCTACTTTGTCTAGGAGTGCGGTGTGAGAGGATCCTCCCCACACATGTGAACAATACTCAATACAAGGACGCACTGTGCTCCTGTACAGAGCAAGAAGCTGTGCAGGGGAAAAGAACTACTTGAGGCGGTTGAGCACACCCAGCTTCTGGGAGGCTGCGTTAGCAAGACTGGTAATATGTTTTTTCCAAGAGTGAGCAGAAGAGAAAGGGACACCGAGAATATTGGGAGAAGATGAAGGATTGAGTTTTGTATTGTTGAAGTATAAGGGATATAGTCCTCTAGGAGTTCCGGATGGGTAGTAAGATGAAGAAATTGGGTTTTGGAAGCATTAAAGGCAACAACGTTTTCTCTGCCCCAATTGGAAATAGTAGTTAGATCAGATGGTAAGTGTTGCAAAGCTTCATTTCGTTTGTTTGTGAGGGATTGCTGGCTGGGGAGTTTAGGAAAAC
>CM064535.1:1729455-1734455 GCA_032716605.1 Paralithodes platypus
CCAGCTCTTCTATGCTATCAGAGGACACATGATATCTCCGTCGACGACACCTGCCCACGATGTAACACAGCTCCCCATACTATTAAACACACCATAAAAGACTGCATTCTACACAATCACTTAAGCCAACAACGTAATCTTCACTCTTTGAGAACCCTGTGGGAAAGCCCTATCGTGGCCATGGCCTTCCTTAGGGACTCGGGGCTTTTCGGCCAAACATCCTAGGGAACAACAACAACAACAACAACCACTGAGTTTGTATCAGAGTCTGGATATCCGCTAAGGAACTCGCCAATAATTACTAGACCGAGTAATGTTACCAGCGAGATTGTAGGGCGAACATCTTAGCATCTCAAAACAAATAGGGCTAAACATGACGGAAAGGGAGTTCAGACAAAAATGCTTCGTAAGTGAATATCTCCCCTTAAGAGTCAATTCGTGTATAACATACTGTACAGTAGCTAAAGTAGTTCGTTATCGGACTATTGATAGTTCACATAAATACCCTTGTTATTGCCAAGATACCCGAAATTTGAGCACACAAAAAATGTAAATAAATAAATAAAAAAATAAAAAAATAACACACACACACACACCCACCCACCCAAACCCACACGTTCAGCACATACAGTAGTTCGTTATCGGACTATCGATAGTTCATATAAATACCCTTGTTATTGCCAAGATAGTAATGTATTCCCCAAAACTTATAAAAAAACAAAAAAAAAACAAAAAAACACACACACACACACATTTTCACACCCACCCAAACCCACACGTTCAGCATCACTGTAGTCCATTCATAATTATTAGTGGGTCAAAAATCGTCACCCATAACCTCTCTAACTCAAAAAGGACTAGAGGAAATGGGCTGTTTCTATTCACACCTATTCCCTATCTGACCCTTCCCAAATGGTAGAAATATTATCTCGATTACTCTAGTCGCTTTTTAGTTTTATAGGTTAATGTTCAAGAGTGTTGTACTACTTGTTTGGAACAGGGTATAGTCTGAGGTCGAGGTTTAATCAGCATCATGCATTGTCTACCGTCTATAGATATTGATGACAGTGTCGGGCAGCCTTCCAGCGCCCCCTGTCCAGTGCCCTCCATACTTCATCATCTGTCAGACATCTAAATTGAGTCACTTCTTCCTTGGCGCATATTTTATTTGCACACGAAGTTTTGTGAAACTCTCTGGATCGCATCATAAATTCAATCACTTTTTCCTTGGCGGATGTCCTAACCGCCCTCCAAGTTTAGGGAACATCGGTTTATAATTTTGCGAGATATCGTGTTTACAGACAAGCAGACAGACAGACAAACAGAGGCGAACACATAACCTTCGTCCAAAATCGTTGGCAGACGTAATTACAGACTCGATTACAAAATATTTTAATTTATTTTCTGAATAACTAGTATAGGTTTGAGTAATTATTAATTACATGATTTGGTGATAATAACTATTGTATGCATTATAATGTTGTTCAATAATTTATCAAGTAATATTAATTTGTTATATTTTATTTTGTTTTCCATTTTCCATTTTGTGTAATGTTAATTATTTAGTATGTATATATATTTTATTTTATTATTTTATTGCATCTGCACTCTTCACTTTTCACCACTGTTGAAAGCATGGGGAAGAATATACTAGGATATAATTCAGTTCTCATTGCCATAAATGGATTTATGTAATTATGACTTAAATGTATATTATAAATAATGTGTAACATGTGCATTTTCGGTAATAACATTATTTTAATTTGAAACCCTTGAAGATTATGGCGCATTTTGAAAAGTATATTCTGGCTATTATTAGACGATTATATTAACCCCCTCCGTCATATATGACGCGATCGCGTCATATGGGCGAGTGACCAAAACTCTCATATGACGCGATCGCGTCATATGAACTAATTGAAATCGCTCAGAAATAAGTTAATGATGCGATTTGGGTCATATTAAGCTCAGTAAGTTAGGTAAGTTTGATCAGAATCTGTCGGTTGGTGTCAACCCCACATTCCTCTGACTTCTAACGGCCCCTCATTGTGAAAAAGAGTGCTGTGACGGGAATACCGGGCCGAGCGCCCGGTATTCCCGGGCGTATTTCCGGGCGTTAGGCAACCCCTAACTTTCGTAAGTTAATATGTCGGGGAGAGTTAAATAATGGATGGATCTGCAATAGTGAATAGAATATAATGAAAGAGACGTCGCCGGTACAGAATGGGTTAACTAAATATTCGATAAATGGATATAAAATCGAAGTCATGTCTTTTAACTCTCTTGATGGTTTGATGATTAGAGTGTTTAATATCTGTATGTGATAACCCTGGTTCGAATCCTGGGAGAATCACATGCTTCCATTAATTTAACTTGGGGTGTTATTGGTGTTAAGAACGATATTAATTATGAAAATACTATGTTACAACTATTTTTGTCCATTTGTAAAGATCGTGCTCACCTGCCTGGTCGCCGTGGCCACCGCTGCCCCACAGTTCACCTCCCAGGACAACCGCCGACCCATCGCCATACTCCATGACGAACGGACGGACGACGGCAATGGTAACTTCAACTACGCCTTCGAGACCGAGAACGGCATCTCTACCAACGTGATCGGTCGCCCCAACGGGTTCGGCACCAGCAACATGGAGGGAACTTTCAGGTAAACAATGCTAAATGTTATTCCTATTAAAATTGTCTAAATATAGGTAGAATATAATGAAAGAGACGATGCTGGTACAAAAGGGGTAATGGTGAGGTTTTTAGTTTGTTCCCTAGACCTCCATACCCACTAGACCGCCGTCCAGGATAAATTTGTACTTTGTAACTTTGCTTGACGCTTATAATCCTTACTCTCTTGATAGCGTAATGGTTAGTACGCTGAATTTCGATGCGAGTATCCTAGGTTCGAATCTTTTGGAGAGCCATATGGATTCAATAGTTTCATAGATTTCAATAATTAGGTTTATTTGTAAGTTAATTGACCACGTTCGAGTGTCGTTCTATAAGGAAGTTGGAGCTGCGGATATTGATATTCAGCAGAATTGCCTTTTACAATACGGTTGTAGTAAATTTATAAATACATAAAACCCAATTCAACATACTCTTAAGCCAGTAGATAGCTACATAATTATTGCATTTCTCTTTTTCATCGATGTCTACTACTCCAACTTCCATATAGCCTAAAACTCACAGGTGGTTTATTTGTGGGTTGGTGATAATATGAATTTGCAAACTTCTTTTCCTGGACAGTTTCCCCCTCCCTGACGGCACCATTGCTGTGGTGAGGTTTGTCGCTGATGAGAACGGTTACCGCGCTGAATCCCCGATCATCCCAGCCATGCCCGCCCATGCCCTCGAGCAGGTCCGTTTCGCCGAGCAGGAGCGAGCCCGGGGAGTCCAGTGGGATCAGCAGGGCAGAAGGATTAACTAAAAGATGTCTTCCACTCGTGTAAACCATCCGCCACTCCTTTCTACACACCCTTGCTACTCTAAATGCCTTTACACATACAATATATTTACACCGGTTTCCAGATAGTACAAACACGCATATACTATTATAAACTATCTTTAACGATTTCTACAGACCCACAACTCTTTAGAAGAGTCCACCACTGGCATAAACTATCCACTACATGTACTACACACTTGCATCACGCCAAAGCTAATCTTTTGACAATCCACACTGATCCACAACTCTTTCTACACTCACAACTCGCCAGAGAAATATTTGTACACGTCAAACTGATTCCTTACTCTCACCAGATTCACCACACAGATCGTCCACTAGCTCAAATACACATAACACAGAAAACAGAACACTTGTACCATTATGATGAATTAGTCAGACTGCGAGACACCAAAGGGGCCCTGCAAGCCAAGAGAGTGCTGGTCACTGTTTGATCTTGCTGTTACACTAACCATTTCCTGCGACGAATTATTTTCTATGTGATCCCTCAGCTAGTACAGTTTGTATTATGGAACCTGCTGGAGCTGTTGGAATGCCGTGTAAAATGTCTTAATAAAACATCAATGATTACATGGCTTTTATATATCATTCTTATATATATTAAAATTCAATGTATGTACCTTCAGGTTATAAAGATCATTATCTTATATCGACGGCATTGGTGGATTTGCTTAAGTTTAATACAAATTCACTTGAGTAGGAGGCAATTTTTGACTCCTCACGTAAAACAGTGAGTCTCCCGAATGTTTTGATTTCAAATGAAGCCACAACTTCTAAGCTCCTCGGTGGCCTAGTGTTTAAGGTGCTTGAGTGCTGCACTACTGGCACGGGTTCGAGCCCTGGCTGGGTCTTATCACAACAATGTTTAGTACGTAAATGCCTCAAACACTCAGATTGGTATCTCCAACAATATCACCTTATGTCCTAGTATAACGCACCCTCCAGTTAGTTAACAATAATGAAGAATGTTAAGGCAATTGAATGGAGTCAAGGGTATTACATTATCCAAGTTCATTTGAAATATTTAATTCCCAGGTAAAAGTAGAAGTTAATCGTACTATAATTAGTTGTTATTATACGCTTTACATGTAACCCAACTGCGCACCAAACAATAACAATGTTCAATTAACCCTATCTAGCCCAACAATAGAAACAGGGAACAAACAAAACGTATCCGATATTTCAGCCTTCTCCCGTCCAAGCCAACCTTACACCTCGGGAAGAGTAGAAAGAACCTCACTGTCGTGTTTAAGATGAGATTGCCTAACTTTCATTTGATGTTATTTTATTTGTTTTAGCTTAATTGTAAAGGCCATCAGCCCGTCAGGGCTATAAGGTCATTGCCTAACCTTAGTTAGTTATTTAAAATAGGACCTTGGAGGTTATCACCACATTAGGATTATTGAGCCCACCTTAAAGTCAGGAAGAACGTGACCGGAGTCCCCGAGACCCCCAAGTTTATACCCCCATGTATAATGGGGGTATATACCTGGAGGTTGTCCTGCCCGGGAACCCCAGGCGTCTTCCTTAA
>CM064535.1:1739455-1846362 GCA_032716605.1 Paralithodes platypus
TACTCAATACAAGGATGCACTGTGCCCCTTTACAGAGCAAGAAGTTGTGCAGGGGTAAAGCCGGTGAAACGGATGAGTACACCCAGCTTCTGCGAGGCTGCCTTAGCAAGATTGGTAATATGGTCCTTCCTTGTGAGAGCAAAAGAAAAAGAGACACCGAGAATATTGAGAGAAGATGAAGGATTGATTTTGTATTGTTGAATTGTAAGGGATAGTCCTCTGGGAGTTCTGAACGGGTAGTAAACCCAAAATTGGGTTTTGGAAGCATTCAAGGCAACAAGGTTTTCTCTGCCGCAATTGGAAATAGTAGTTAGATCATAAGATAAGTGTGGCATGGCTTCATTACGTTTGTCTTTGAGGGATTGCTGGCTGGGGTGTTCTGGGAAACTAATTGAGTAGTGTAAGGTAGAGTCGTCCGCGTACGAATAGATGGGACTGGAGGTACACTTGAGAAGATCATTTATGAAAATTAGAAAGAGAATGGGAGATAGGACAGAGCCCTGAGGAACACCGGAGTTGATAGGAAGAGGAAGTGAGCGATGGCCCTCCACAACCATAGCTATGGAACGGCCGGAAAGGAAATTAAAGACAAATGCACAGATGAAGGGATAGAAACCGAAGGAGGGTAGTTTAGAAATTAAAGATTTGTGCCAGACTCTATCGAAGGCCTTCGATATGTCTACTGCAATAGAAAAGATCTCACCGAATTCCCAAAAGGAGGATGACCAAGAGTTAATAAGATATGAAAGAAGATCACCAGTAGAGCGACCTTAAAGGAAGCCATACTGGCGATCTAAGAGTAGATTATGAGAAGATAAAAGCTTAAGAAATTTGAAAGCCTTTCGTATCATTAACTCCCGCCCACTCAACAACTCTCTGCAATCTCTTTCTCTTGGCCGCAATGTTGCATCTCTCTCGCTATTCTATCGCTACTATAATAATCAATGTTCCTAAGAGCTTTCCCACATCCTCTACGTAGGGTACGTAGGGTCTTGCAACACAATCTCACCCCTACTCTGTGCAACTGTCTAACCCCAGAGTGAAACGGTATTCTCGGACTTTCTTCTATTCAACTGACGAGATCTGGAATTCTCTCCCAGAATCAGTCTTTCCCTCTTCCTATGATTTAAATTGCTTCAAACTCTGTGGGGTGTAGGAGCGCTCGAAGGTGAACTGCACCCGTTGCCGGAGTATAAAAGGCGGGGTGTTGGGACTAGGAGGCCACACAACACCGCCACCCCTCCCACAGTCAACATGAAGCTCGTGAGTAGAAAGCCCAATTCACACAACTAATATTACCACAGGGCACCATCCAGCTCTTCTATGCTATCAGAGGACACATGATATCTCCGTCGACGACACCTGCCCACGATATAACACAGCTCCTCATACTATTAAACACACCATAAAAGACTGCATTCTACACAATCACTTAAGCCAACAACGTAGTCTACACTCTTTGAGAACCCTGTGGGAAAGCCCTATCGTGGCCATGGCCTTCCTTAGGGACTCGGGGCTTTTCGGCCAAACATCCTAGGGAACAACAACAACAACAACCACTGAGTTTGTATCAGAGTCTGGATATCCGCTAAGGAACTCGCCAATAATTACTAGAACGAGTAATATTACCAGCGAGATTGTAGGGCGAACATCTTAGCATCTCAAAACAAATGGGGCTAAACATGACGGAAAAGGGAGAGCAGACAAAAATGCCTCGTAAGTGAATATCTCCCCTTAAGAGTCAATTCGTGTCGTACATACTGTACAGTGGCTAAAGTAGTTCGTTATCGGACTATTGATAGTTCACATAAATACCCTTGTTATTGCCAAGATACCCGAAATTTGAGCACACAAAAAATGTAAATAAAAAAATAAAAAAATAACACACACACACACACCCACCCACCCAAACCCACCACACACACACACACACACACACACAAACCCACACGTTCAGCATCACTGTAGTCCATTCATAATTATTAGTGGGTCAAAAATCGTCACCCCTAACCTCTCTAACTCAAAAAGGACTAGAGGAAATGGGCTGTATCTATCCACACCTATTCCCTATCTGACCCTTCCCAAATGGTAGAAATATTATCTCGATTACTCTAGTCGCTTTTTAGTTTTATAGGTTAATGTTCAAGAGTGTTGTACTACTTGTTTGGAACAGGGTATAGTCTGAGGTCGAGGTTTAATCAGCATCATGCATTGTCTACCGTCTATAGATATTGATGACAGTGTCGGGCAGCCTTCCAGCGCCCCCTGTCCAGTGCCCTCCATACTTCATCATCTGTCAGACATCTAAATTGAGTCACTTCTTCCTTGGCGCATATTTTATTTGCACACGAAAAGTTTTGTGAAACTCTCTGGATCGCATCATATATCAATCACTTTTTCCTTGGCGGATGTCCTAACCGCCCTCCAAGTTTAGGGAAAATCAGTTTATAATTTTGTGAGATATTGTGTTTACAGACAAGAAGACAGACAGACAGACAAACAGAGGCGAACACATAACCTTCGTCCAACTTCGTTGGCAGACGTAATTACACACTTGATTACAAAATAAATTAATTTATTTTCTGAATAACTAGTATAGGTTTGAGTAATTATTAATTACATGATTTGGTGATAATAACTATTGTATGCATTATAATGTTGTTCAATAATTTATCAAGTAACTGACTCTTGTCTTATTAATTTGTTATATTTTATTTTGTTTTCCATTTTCCATTTTTTGTAATGTTAATTATTTAGTATGTATATATATTTTATTTCATAATTTGCTTGCACCTGCACTTTTCACTTTTCACCACTGTAGTAATATAGCATGGGGAAGAATATACTAGGATATAATCCAGTTCTCATAGCCATAAAAGGATTTATGTAATTATGACTTAAATGTATATTATAAATAATGTGTAACATGTACAATTTTGGCAATAGCATTATTTTCATTTGAACCCCTTGAGGATTATGGGGCATTTTTACAAGTCTATTCTGGCTATTACTAGACGATTATATTAACCCCCTCCGTCATATATGACGCGATCGCGTCATATGGGCGAGTGACCAAAACTCTCATAAGATGCGATCGCGTCATATGAAGTAATTGAAATCGCTCAGAAATATGTTAATAACGCGATTTGCGTCATATTAAGCTCAGTAAGTTAGGTAAGTTAGATCAGAATCTGTCGGTTGGTGGCAACCCCATATTCCTCTGACTTCTAACGGCCTCTCAGTGTGAAAGAGAGTGTTGTGACGGTAATACCGGGCGCTCAGGCAACCACTAACTTTCGTAACTTAATATGTCGGGGAGAGTTAAGTAATGGATGGATCTGCAATAGTGAATAGAATATAATTAAAATGACGTCCCCGGTACAGAATGGGTTAACTAAATATACGATAAATGAATATAAAATCGAAGTCATGAATTATCTTGATGGTTTAATGATTAGAGTGTTTAATATCTGTATGTGATAACCCAGGTTCGAATCCTGGGAGAATCACATGCTTCCATTAATTTCACATGGGGTGTTTTTGGTGTTAAGAACGATATTAAAAATGAAAATACTATGTTACAACTGTTTTTGTCCATTTGTAAAGATCGTGCTCACCTGCCTGGTCGCCGTGGCCGTCGCTGCCCCACAGTTCAACTTAAAGGACAACCGCCGACACATCGCCGTGCTCCGGGATGAAAGGACGGACGATGGCAATGGTAACTTCAACTACGCCTTCGAGACCGAGAACGGCATCTCTACCAACGTGATCGGTCGCCCCAACGGGTTCGGTACCAGTAACATGGAGGGAACTTTCAGGTATTCAATGCTAAATGTTATTCCTATTCAAATTGTCTAAATATAGCTAGAATATAATGAAAGCGACGTTGCTGGTACAAGAGGGGTAAAGGTGAGGTTTTTAGTTTGTTCCCTAGACCTCCATCAAGCTTAATATTACACCCTCTAGACCACCGTCCAGGATAAATTTGTACTTTGTAACTTTGCTTGACGCTTATAATCACTACTCTCTTGATAGCGTAATGGTTAGTACGCTGAATTTCGATGCGAGTATCCTAGGTTCGAATCTTTTGGAGAGCCACATGTATTCATTAGTTTCATAGATTTCAATAATTAGGTTTATTTGTAAGTTAATTGGCCTAGTGCGAGTGTCGTTCTATAAAGAAGTTGGAGCTGCGGATATTGATATTCAGCAGAATTGCCTGTTAAAATACGGTTGTAGTAAATTTATAAATACATAAAACCCAATTCAACATACTCTTAAGCCAGTAGATAGCTACATAATTATTGCATTTCTCTTTTTCATCGATGTCTACTATTCCAACTTCCATATAGCCTAAAACTCACAGGTGGTCAATTTGTGGGTTGGTGATAATATGAATTTGCAAACTTCTCTTCCTGGACAGTTTCCCCCTCCCTGACGGCACCATCGCTGTGGTGAGGTTTGTCGCTGATGAGAACGGTTACCGCGCTGAGTCCCCGATCATCCCCGCCATGCCCGCCTATGCCCTTGAGCAGGTCCGTTTCGCTGAGCAGGAGCGAGCCCGGGGAGTCCAGTGGGATCAGCAGGGCAGAAGGATCAACTAAAAGAGGCCTTCCACACGTGTAAACCATCCGCCACTCCTTTCTACACATCCTTGCTACTCTAAAAGCCCTTACACTTACAATATATTTACACCGGTTTCCAGATAGTACAAACACGCATATAATATTATAAACTATATTTAACGATTTCTACAGATCCACAACTCTATAGAAGAGTCCACCGCTGGCATAAACTATCCACTACATGTTCGACACACTTGCATCACGCCAAAGCTAATCTTTTGACAATCCACACTGATCCATGACTCTTTCTACACTCACAACTCGCCAGAGAAATACTTGTACACGTCAAACTGTTTCCTTACTCTCACCAGATTCACCACACAGATCGTCCACTTGCCCAAATACGCAGAATAGAGAAAACAGAACACTTGTACCATTATGATGAATTAGTCAGACTGCGAGACACCAAAGGGGCCATGCAAGCCAAGAGAGTGCTGGTCACTGTTTGATCTTGCTGTTACACTAACCATTTCCTGCGACGAATTATTTTCTATGTGATCCCTCAGCTAGTACAGTTTGTATTATGGAAACTGCTGGAGCTGTTGGAATGCCGTGTAAAATGTCTTAATAAAACATCAATGATTACATGGCTTTTATATATTATTCTTATATATATTAAAATTTAATGTATGTACCTTCAGGTTATAAAGATCATTATAATACATCGACGGCATTGGTGGATTTGCTTAGGTTTAATACAAATTCACTTGAGTAGCTAGACATTTTTTACTTATCACGTAAAACAGCGAGTCTCCCGAATGTTATGATTTCAAATGAAGCCACTATTTCTAAGCTCATCGGTGGCCTAGTGGTTAAGGTGTTGGAGTGCTGCACTACTGGCAGGGGTTCGAGCCCTGGCTGGGTCTTATCACAATAATATTTAATACGTAAATGGCTCAAACACTCAGATTGGTATCTCCATCAATATCACCTGATGTCCTAGTATAACACCCCCACCAGTTAGTTAACAATAATGAAGAATTTTAAGGCAATTGAATGGAGTCAAGGGTATTTACATTATCCAAGTTAATTAGAAATATTTAATTCCCAGGTAAAAGTAGAAATTAATCGTATATATAATTAGTTGTTATTATATGCTTTACATGTAACCCAACTGCGCACCAAACATTAACAATGTTCTATTAACCCTATCTAGCCCAACAATAGAAACAGGGAACAAACAAAACGTATCCGATATTTCAGCCTTCTGTCCAAGCCAACCTTACACCTCGGGAAGAGTAGTAAGAACCCCCCTGTCGTGTTTAAGATGAGACCTAACTTTCATTTGATGTTATTTTATTTGTTTTAGCTTAATTGTAGAGGCCATCACCCCATTAGGCTTATTAAGCCCACCTTAACACCTAACGAGCGGCCTAGGCGGTAAATAATATGTAGCCACCAGCGGGGTGTTTTTACCCAAAATAGGGCTGTTTACGTGATCATTTTCATGCCTAAATAAGACCCAGAGCGTAAAATAAGTATCTATCCCAGAAAGGGCATAAACAGAGCTTTCCAATGACACCCCAACGATCCTTGTATGACTGCTAGTTTTCTTGCAACAATCGCGCAACACGAGTGCAAAAACCATGTAATTCGGTACTTTCCCCACACAATTCACTATGTAGCGAGTGTGAGAGGGTGGAGGAGGGTGGGATTCATGTCAGTTGGTCCACCGCGGTGGTCTGGAGCAGTCATATGCTCGCTACTCTCCTGCCACCAATTGTCTCTCTCTCTCAGCAACATTACGTGCTGAAAATGCCACACGACTTATGTTGTGAGCCGCCACATAGTCCAAATTTCTTTCACTCGACATATGATGCGCGCCGCCAAAGAAGGGTTAAAGTCAGGAAAAACGTGGCCGGAGTTCCCGAGACCCCCAAGTTTATACCCCCAGGTATACTGGGAATATATACCCGGAGGTTGTCCTGCTCGGGAACCCCAAACGTTTTCCTTAATCCCAACCAGGACTAAAGCTCCCTTTCGAGAACTCCAATCCATTGATGAGCCTAACCTTAGTTAGTTAATATAGGACTTCAGAGGCAATCAACCCTATTGGATTATTAAGCCAGCACACTGTAAGTCAAGAATAACGTCAGGACTGGAGCCTCTCTGCGAGAACTTCAGTCCCTTGTCCCTAACCAATGTTCTGGGAGCCTTAAATAACCTGTGATTGTAGCTCGTATGAACGAGGGTGGAGCTTCAACCAGGTTTCAAAAGTGAAAAAACGGTACGGGATATTCGTTAGGCTTCACTCTGATATGAAAAAGATTCATATCTTATTTTCATCAATGAAGCAAAAATTATTGTAGCCTTCGTTCTATGTGTATCTACCATGAATTATAACCGTTCATAATCCTAATTGATTAATGAAGTAATGAAGATATCGTAGGTAATAAGGTCATGACAATGTATATATATATATATATATATATATATATATATATATATATATATATATATATATATATATATATATACTGTATATATAGATATAGAGATATATATAAATATATACATATACACACTGTATAATTTTATATACTGTATATATATATATATATATATATATATATATATATATATATATATAATTTTTTTTTTTTTTTTTTTTTTTTTATTTTATTTTATTTTTTGTTTGATGTGAGTGAGGGAGACAAGAGGCAGAACTGTCTGAAGCGAGTGCCTCCTCCAGAGCTGAAAGAGTGACAGGGCCAAAATCAAGGTACGTTCGAGCCAAAATGCCTGGACACACAGAGTTTGAAGCAATTTAAGTTATAGGAAAAGGGAAAGACTGATTCTGGGAGAGAGTTCCAGAGCTCAGCAGTTGAATATAAGAAAGACTGAGAATACCGTTTCACTCTTGGGTTGGAGAGTTTCAAATAGTAGGGGTGGGATTGTGTTGCAAGACGGGTATTACGTACCATACCTAGAGGAGGTGGTATACATAGGGAAAACTCTGAGGAACACTGATTATTGTAGTAGAGATAGAATAGCAAGAGAGATGCAACATTGCAGCGGAGAGAGAGGGATTGCAGAGAGTTGATGAGTGGACAGGAGTAAATTATACAAAAGGCTTTCCTTTCTACTTTGTATAGGAGTGTGGTGTGAGAGGATCCTCCCCACACATGTGAACAATACTCAATACAAGGACGCACTGTGCCCCTTTACAGAGCAAGAAGATGTGCAGCGGTAAAGAACCCCTTGAGGCGGTTGAGCACACCCAACTTCTGGGAGGCTGCCTTAGCAAGACTGGTAATATGTTTTTTTCATGAGAGAGCAGAAGAGAAAGAGACACCTAGAGTATTGAGAGAAGATGAAGGATTGATTTTTATATTGTTGAAGTATAAGGGATAGTCTTCTAGGAGTTCCGGATGGGTAGTAAGATGAAGAAATTGGGTTTTGGAAGCATTAAAGGCAACACAGTTTTCTCTGCTCCAATTGGAAATAGTAGTTAGATGGTAAGTGTTGCATAGCTTCATTTCGTTTGTTTGTGAGGGATTGCTGGCTGGGGCGTTTAGGAAAACTAATTGAGTAGTGTAGGGTAGAGTCGTCTGCGTATGAATGGATGGGACTGGAGCTACAGTTGAGAAGATCATTTATGAAAATTAGAAAGTGAATGTGAGATAGGGTGAGGCTTGAGGAACAACGGAATTGATAGGATGAGGAATTGAGCGATGGTCGTCCATAACCGCAGCTAGGGAACGGCCGGAAAGGAAATTAGAGCCAAAGGCACAGTAGGAGGGATAGAATCCGAAGGAAGGTAGTTTGGAAGTTAGAGATTTATGCCAGACTCTATCGAAAGCCTTCGATATGTCTAGTGCAATAGAAAAGGTCTCACCGAAGTCCCGAAAGGAGGATGACCAGGAGTTAGTAAAATATGAAAGAAGATCACCAGTAGAGCGACACTTAAGGAAGCCATACTGGTGATCTGAGAGTAGATTATGAGAAGGGAATTGATTAAGAAATTTGGAAGCAAGAATAGTTTCATAAACTTTAGATATACAAGAGAAGAGAGCAATTGGACGATAGTTGGAGAGTTGAGAGCGGTCATCCTTATTTGGGACAGGTTGAATGAGAGCAAACTTCCAGCAAGAAGGGAAGACGTTAGAGGAGAGACAGAGACGAAAGAGTTTGCCTAGGCAGGAAGTCAGCACAAAAGCACAGTTTTTCAGTACAACAGGAGAAACACCATCCGGCCCGTATGCCTTCTTAGTATTAATCCCGGAGAGGGTAGAAAATACATCTTCAGAAAAGATTAGGATATTAGGCATAAGTAGGTGAGAGGGGGTTGGAGAGGGAGGAATAGCATAGGAATCATACAAGGTGGAGTTTCTAGCAAAAGTTTGAGCGAAGAGTTCAGCTTTGTCAGAGGAGGAAGTGATGGTTGTGCCATCAGAGTGGAAAGGGAATGGAAAAACAAAGAAAACAAATTGTTGGAGATCTTTTTGGCTAGATGCCAGAAAGCTTGGGAAAAGCTAGATTTGGATAGTTCAGTGCATTTATTATTGACGAAAGAGTGCTTGGCAAGTCGAAAAACGGATTTGCGTTGATTCCGGGCAGAAACATAGGAAAAATGAGATTCTTGAGTTTTAAGGCGTCGATATCGTTTGAATGCTTCCTCCTTGTTGCGGACAGCAGTAGAACAAGCGTGAGTAAACCAATTTTTTTAGAATTAGTCTGAGAGAAAGAAGATGGAATGTATGCTTCCATGCCGGAGAGGATAACTTAGGTAATGCGTTCAGTACTCTCTGAGCGTCCACTGCCACGGAAGGAAAAGTCATTCCAGGGGTATATATATATATATATATATATATATATATATATATATATATATATATATATACTGTATACATATATATATATATATGTTAGTATAGCCAGGTAATAGATTCTCTTTTAAACAGACGAGGTTAAAGGCAACAGCGGTTTCAGCATTCAGTATTTTATTGTTACAGCTTTCAATATTTCTAACAATTTTCCTCTGGGGTTCAGAGATGAGGTACAGCAGGTTAGCAAAATTCATGGTGGATCCAACGTTTCACAAGTAAACATCTTGCATCTTCAGGGAAAGGGCAGGTAATGATTAGAATAAGGACAAAGCAACATATTTATACAAAATTCGAGGATCAAGAATAGGTAGGTGGGCGGAGCTACTGGGTGTGGGGTGACTGTTCATTGGTGGAAGGCAGTCTATTCGCGAGACGGGCACTAAATCTTATCGGTGGTTGGTTGTTGGCTGTGGGTGGCTGTGATTGGTTGGTGTTGTCAGTAGTGTGCTGATAGCGGAAAGGTACGGGAGGGGGGCACAGGGCGAGAGGAACGAGGGCAGTATGCCTGTAGCGCTTGCCTGAAGGAAGAATTTGAAGGTCTTGTGTTTGGTTGTTGATGCTGGGGTTGAGCGTTTGGATATATAGAGCTTCTAAAATAGCTAGTCTTCTGGGGTCTGATTCTTTGTCGAGTATGGTAGTTTGTTTGTCTAGGTCGGCGCGAGTTAGGGCAAGATGGTGGGGGGCTTGATAGTGATCTTTTATAGCGCCAGATTGAAGGTGGAGGGTTAGTCGACGGGAAAGGCGAGTCTGTGTCATTCCAACATAGGATAGGGGTCCACAGTCCCCAGAGGTGCAAATATGCTGGTATATTACATGATCGTCTTTCGGTTGGTTGGTGGAAATGGGGCGGTTACAGAGGACAAGGTTGGAGGTCTTAGGAGATTTGTAGTAAATAATAAGTTTTATTTTATTGTCAGTGTTGGTGGGGAGGACGTTTTTGTGAATTATTTCTTTCATAATGGATTCGTCTGTTGTGTGGTCGGAAGATATGTAGTTTCTGTAGAAAAATGCCTTCCACCAATGAACAGCCACCCCACACCCAGTAGCTCCGCCCACCTACCTATTCTTGATCCTCGAATTTTGTATAAATATGTTGCTTTGTCCTTATTCTAATCATTACCTGCCCTTTCCCTGAAGATGCAAGATGTTTACTTGTGAAACGTTGGATCCACCATGAATTTTGCTAACCTGCTGTACCTCATCTCTGAACCCCAGAGGAAAATTGTTAGAAATATTGAAAGCTGTAACAATAAAATACTGAATGCTGAAACCGCTGTTGCCTTTAACCTCGTCTGTTTAAAAGAGAATATATATATATATATATATATATATATATATATATATATATATATATATATGTGTGTGTGTAGTAAAACACGCTAGGAAAATTGAAACAATGGAACACCAAGCTTTCGTCTATTCTCTCAAGACATCTTCAGGGTAATACAAGAAAACAGGGGGGAGAGTGTGGCTTAAATACCCGTCCTAAATCATCTGTGAGTTGCTAACTAGCATATAAATACAAAAAGTGTTGCCAGCCTACTGCCTGTTGCCATATTTTTAGGAACAAACTTATTTTATATACAAAATATATGTACATATATACATTGAAATATGCCTAACAATACAATCTAATCACATATACAATTTTATACACACCAATGAACTTGCAGATCCATTTCAAACTGTCATCGTAACTTATGTAAATATTTAGAAATACATGTACCTGTAGAAATTCATATAATTACATATACATACACATATAAATACATACTGTATACACGCATACATTACATACATACAAATACAAATTACATATATAAGAACAAAAGAAAAAATTTCTGCAGAAAGCCGATTGGTCACACAAGGCAGATCCTCCCACACCCAACCCTAATTATAAGGCCGAATTATAGGCCCAACTCACTAATACTATGGACCCTGGGGACTGACCTTCCCAAAATGGTCAGATCAACATAAGGATAAAAGGAGTCTGTAGAAAGCCGAATAGCCCACACCTGGCATATCCCCCTCACAACTAAACAGTATAGAAATTATATATATATATATAAACACACACATATACACACACCTACTGTACATACACACACACATAATACTGTATACATACATAAACATACGTATATACAATCATTATTATAAAACAAAAAACAAAACAAAGAAAATACATAGTGATCATACCTCATGTGTATAGTATAAGAATAGACGAAAGCTTGGTGTTCCATTGTTTCAATTTTCCTAGCGAGTTTTACTACATAATTTGATCACACGTATTTGTGATTTTGCCTCCAAATATAATATATATATAATTATATTCTGACATACGGAGCCCTGTATTTAAGAGTTAGAATTAAGAGTTGAAGGAGTGCCGAATTACCCAGGCGGCGAAGCAGACCAGCGAGCGAACCAGCCAGTGAGAAACCAGCTTGTCTGCATACCAGCAAACAAGCCTTCACACCTGCGTGCGTCATATGGGGACCCTGCAAATTACTTCGATGACCCGACGCTATGACGATGATCGACGCCAATCAACGCCATTGGACCACGCACCTGTTACACAACTTTAAGAGCTGTGATTGGGGCGCGCACCATCCCCCGCCTCCTGATTCGTTCCTACACCATCATTGCATAGTATATAAGACCCGAGTAGTGGGCATTCAAATCAGTCTCATTTGGAGTTGGGAAGGTGAACTTGCAGCTGGAGGAAGACGGGGTGAAGTATTATAATGGGATTGTGACTGTCAGTCAGATTATATAAGTGTGTGTTAAGTGTGTTCGGTGTAAACACTTACGTTATGTTGGTTAGTGAGATATGTGATTGGGAATTAACGTTAATGCTACTATTATGTACTTAACTATTTTAGTTGACTGACTTGTGGACTAAAGCAACTCTTTAAGTAATTGGGTTATGATAAAAGTAATACTATTGTTTTATATTAATACTTGCGAGTTCTTTAATTTTCTTTTAATTAAGCTTACATTGCTGGTAAGAACAAGAACGGTGATACTATTGTCTCATATTAGTAATATTGCCTTAGACTAACATGGCTGTTTTAATGTTACTTCTAGTGATTTGCTAAGCTGAACAAAATTATTTTAGCTTCAAAATATTATTTTTGCTTTTCATATTATTTGAGTGAGACCTGAATCGAATCTATGAAGCGATCCTGTAACTTAATTTACTCATAATCAAACTTCAATGTTACGTGGTTAAGAAATACATTTATCTAATTATTAAATATATATATCTAACTTTTTATGTGACTTTGTTATTAATCCTGATAATAATAATATATATAATACTATTAACGTAAGACAAGAACCAAGAATAATAACTACATTAAATATAAATAAAAGGACATGATATAAGAAAACTATCTATTCATTTAAAAAAGGGTAAGTGACAGAAATATTCTTACTTTAATATTTATCTTTCAAGACTTGATATATAATTAATAGTCCTTCTTTAGATATAACTTATTCGGTTCATAACCATAGCCTACTAAGCTTCGGTTAAATAATAATTCTTTATAAATAGTACATGACTTTAATTAGTTTCAGTAGTTTTCCATAATTAAAGAGTATCAGTCAATAAAGGTTACCAAGTCCTGAGATCCAAAAGGAAAAGAAGCAACAACAGAAAATAATGTTTATTAGATTTTACTTTCGTTTTGCCTTCAGCTGACTGATACCTTAATATATATCTCTGTGCTATCTAGATTCATCAAGTTAACCACTTGAGGATCAAGATACGTAACAATATATACTGTATATATATATATATATACCGGTATATATATATACCGGTGTATATATATATATTTTGTTTTGTCTTTTTCTTTTTCTATGTAAGTGAGAGACTAAAGGCAGAACTGCCTGTCGAGTGCCTCCCCCAGAGTTGAAAGAGTGACAGGGTAAAAATCAAGGGACGTTCGAGCGAAAATGCATGGACACACGGAGTTTGAAGCAATTTAAGTCATAGGATGAGGGAAAGACTGATTCTGGGAGAGAGTTCCAGAGCTCAGCAGTTGAATAGAAGAAAGTCTGAGAATACTGTTTCACTCTTGGGTTGGAGAGTTGCACTGAATAGGGGTGAGATTGTGTTGCAAGACGGGTACTACGTACCCTACGTATAGGTGGTGGTATACACTGGGAAAGCTCTGAGGAATATCGATTATTATAGTAGCTATAGAATATCGAGAGAGTTGCAATATTGTGACGAAGAGAAAGAGATTGCAAAGAGTTGGTGATTGGGCGGGAGTTAATTATACAAAATGCTTTTCTTTCTACTTTGTCTAGGAGTACAGTGTGAGAGGATCCTCCCCACACATGTGAACAATACTCAATACAAGGACGAAGTTGTGCAGGGGTAAAAAACCCTTTGAGGCGGTTGAGCACATGCAGCTTCTGCGAGGCTGCCTTAGCAAGATTGGTAATATGGTCCTTCCAAGTGAGAGCAAAAGAAAAAGAGACACCGAGAATATTGAGAGAAGATGAAGGATTGATTTTTGTACTGTTGAATTGTAAGGGATAGTCCTCTGGGAGTTCTGAACGGGTAGTAAGATGATGAAATTGGGTTTTGGAAGCATTAACCCTCCTGGCCCGGTTGTCATTTTAAAGTGACACCACGAATTAAGGGCAGGAGCCCGGGTGTCATTTTAAAATCTGTAAGCTTGAATGCCTATTCAGCTTGGTCTGAACGCTGTGCGTCCGATGCATGTAAACAAAGCCGATCGTTATGTCACCGCAGCTCCGAAAACAAGAAAGAGAAGACTCTTTGTTATTGTATGACTGTATGTCGTTGTTTCAGTAGTGAAAAGATCGTCATATTGCTAACATCGCCTGCAAGTGCTCTCCACTGAAATCGTCATCACAACTGAACCAGTTGACATAGAGAGCTCTACTCAACGCCAGTCTACAGATTGGAAACCGCACTACATTTATAGATGCGTGGGAAATTTCTAGCAGTTAAACTAAACAAAAATACGGTAGCCTAGGCCTAGACGTTTTTCGGCCAGATCGCCCGGGTAGCCCACACTGTCATTTTGAGAGCCTGCCCGGGCCAGGAGGGTTAAAGGCAACAAGGTTTTCTCTGCCCATTGGAAATAGTAGTTAGATCGGAAGATAAGTGTTGCATGGCTTCATTACGTTTGTCTTTGAGGGATTGCTGGCTGGGGCATTCAAGAAAACTAATTGGTTAGTGTAAGGTAGAGTCGTCCGTGTAGGAATGGATGGGACTGGAGGTACAGTTGAGAAGATAATTTATGAAAATTAGAAAGAGAATGGGAGATAGGACAGAGCCCTGAGGAACACCTGAATTGATAGGATGAGGAAGTGAGCGATGGCCGTCCACAACCATAGCTATGGAACGGCCGGAAAGGAAATTAGAGACAAAGGCACAGATGGAGGGATAGAAACTGAAGGAGGGTAGTTTAGAAATTAAAGATTTGTGCTAGACTCTATCGAAGGCCTTCGATATGTCTACTGCAATAAAAAAGATCTCACCGAAGTCCCGAAAGGAGGATGACTAAGTGTTAGTAAGATTTGAAAATAGATCACCAGTAGAGCGACCTTAATGGAAGCCATACTGGCGATCTAAGAGTAGATTATGAGAAGAGAAATGCTTAAACAATTTGGAAGCCTTTCAAATAATTAACTCCCGCCCACTCACTAACTCTCTGCAATCTCTCTTCGCCGCAATGTTTCATCTCTCTCGCTATTCTATCTCTACTATAATAATCAATGCTCCTCAGAGCTTTCCCAGTGTATACCACCTCCTCTACGTAGGGCACGTAGTACCCGTCTTGCAACACAATCTCACCCCTACTCTGTGCAACTCTCCAACCCAAGAGTGAAACGGTATTCTCCGACTTTCTTCTATTCAACTGCTGAGCTCTGGAACTCTCTCCCAGAATCAGTCTTTCCCACTTCCTATGACTTAAATTGCTTCAAACTCCGTGGGGTGTAAGAGCGCTCGAAGGTGAACTGCTCCCGTTGCTGGAGTATAAAAGGCGGGGAGTTGGGATTAGGAGGCCACACAACACCGCCACCCCTCTCACAGTCAACATGAAGCTCGTGAGTAGAAAGAGAAAGAGACTCGATCACCACTAATAAACCCAATTCCCACAACTAATATTACCACAGGGCACCATCCAGCTCTTCTATGCTATCAGAAGAGATAGGATAACTCCGTCAATGACACCTGCCCAGGATATACACAGCACCCCATTTAAGCACACCATAGAAGATTGCATTCTACACAATCACTTCCTCCAACAACATAATCGACACTCCTTGAGAGCCCTGTGGCAAAGCCCGATTGTGGCCATGGCCTTCCTTAGGGACTCGGGGCTTTTCGGCCAAACATCCTTTCGAACAACAACAACAACCACTGAGTTTGTATCAGAGTCTGGATATCCGCTAAGGGACTCACCAATAATTAGTAGAACGAGTAATATTACCAGCGAGATTGTAGGGCAAACATCTTACCATCTCAAAACAAATGGGGCTAAACATGACGGAAAAGGGAGTGCAGACAAAATTGCATCGTAAGTGAATATCTCCCCTTAAGAGTCAATTGGTGTCGTACATACAGTAGTTAAAGTAGTTCGTTATCGGACTATCGTTAGTTCATATAAATACCTTTGTTATTGCCAAGATAGTTATGTATTCCCAAAAACCTAAAATAAAACAAAAAACACACACACATACACACATTTTCACACCCACCCAAACCCACACATTCAGCATGACTATAGTCCATTCATTATTAGCGAGCCAGAAATAAACACCCCTAACCTCTGTAGCTAAAAAAGGACTAGAGCAAATGGGCTGTATCTATCCACACCTATTCCCTATCTAACCCTTACCAAATTGTAGATATATTTGCTCGATTACTCAAGTTGTTTTCTAGTTTTATAGGTTAATGTTCAGGAGTTTTGTACTACTTATTTGGAACAGGGTATAGTCTGAGGTCGAGGGTTAATCAGCATCATGCATTGTCTACCGACTATAGTTATCGATGACAGTGTCGGGCAGCCTTCCCGCGCCCCCTGTCCAGTGCCCTCCATACTTCATCATCTGTCAGACATCGACATCAGGATATTATCCCGATCGCCTCCTAAATTGAGTCACTTCTTCCTTGGCGCATTTCTTATTTGCACACTACATTTTGTGAAAATCTCTGGATCACATTATAAATTCAATCACTTTTTCCTTGGTGGATGTCCTAACCGCCCTCCAAGTTTAGGGAACATCAGTTTATAATTTTGTGAGATATCGTGTTTACAGACAGACAGACAAACAGGCGAACACATAACCTTCGTCCAACTTTGTTGGCGGACGTAATTACAGACTCGATTACGAAATACTTAAATTTATTTTCTGAATAACTAGCTAGGTTTGAGTAACTATTAATTACATGATTTGGTGACAATAATTATTGTATGCATTATAATGTTCAGTAATTTATCAAGTAACTGACTCTTTTCTTATTTATTTTTTATATTTTATTTTGTTTTCCATTTTCCTTTTTTTTGTAATGTTAATTATTTAGTATGTTTATTTATTTTATTTTAAAATTTTCTTGCACCTGCACTTTTCACTTTTCACCACTGCTGTAATATAGAATGGGGAAGAATATACTAGGACATAATTATATACATTTCGGTATGCAGTCCTCATTGCCATCAATGGATTTATGTAATTATGACTTATTTAATTTGAACCCCTTGAGGACTATGGCGTATTTTGATAAGTCTATTCTGGCAATTATTAGACGATTATATTAACCCCCTCCGTCATATATGACGCGATCACGTCATATGGGCGAGTGACCAAAACTCTCATATGACGCAATTGCGTCATATTAACTAATTGAAATTGCTCAGAAATAAGTTAATGACGCGATTTGCGTCATATTGAGCTCAGTAAGTTAGGTAAGTTAGATCAGAATCTGTCGGTTGGTGGCAACCCCACATTCCTCTGAATTCTAACGGCCCCTCAGTGTGAAAAACAGTGTTGTGACGGGAATACCGGGCGATCGGGCAACCCCTAACTTTCGTAAGTTAATATGTCGGGGAGAGTTAAGTAATGGATGGATCTGCAATAGTGAATATAATATAATAAAAATTACGTCCCCGGTACAGAATGGGTTAACTAAATATTTGATAAATGGATATAAAATCGAAGTCTTGTCCTTGTTGGTTTAATGATTAGAGTGGTTAACATATGTATGTGATAACCCAGGTTCGAATCCTGTGGAGAATCACATGCTTCCATTAATTTCACTTGGGGTGTTATTGGTGTTAAGAACGATATTCAAAATGAAAATACTATGTTACAACTGTTTTTGTCCATTTGTAAAGATCGTGCTCACCTGCCTGGTCGCCGTGGCCGTCGCTGCCCCACAGTTCAACTTGCATGACAACCGCCGACACATCGCCGTGCTCCGGGACGAACGGACGGACGACGGCAATGGTAACTTCAACTACGCCTTCGAGACCGAGAACGGCATCTCCACCAACGTGATCGGTCGCCCCAACGGGTTCGGTACCAGCAACACGGAGGGAACTTTCAGGTAAACTATGCTAAATTCTATTCCTATTAATATTGTCTAAATATAGCTAGAATATAATGAAAGAGACGTTGCCGGTAAAAGAGCGGTAAAGGTGAGGTTTTTAGTTTGTTCCCTAGACCTCCATCAAGCTAAAAATTACACCCACTAGACCACCGTCCAAGATTAATTTGTACTTTGTAACTTTGCTTGACGCTTACAATCCTTACTCTCTTGATAGCGTAATGGTTAGTGCGCTGAATTTCGATGCGAGTGTCCTAGGTTTGAATCTTTTGGAGAGCCACATGTATTCAATAGTTTCATAGATTTCAATAATTAGGTTTATTTGTAAGTTAATTGACCACGTGCGAGTGTCGTTCTATAAGGAAATTGGAGCTGCGGATAATGATATTCAGCAGAATTGCCTGTTACAATACGGTTGTAGTAAATTTATAAATACATAAAACCCAATTCAACATACTCTTAAGCCAGTAGATAGCTACATAATTATTGCATTTCTTTTTGTCATCAATGTCTACAGCTCTAACTTCCTTATAGCCTGAAACTCACAGGTGGTCAATTTGTTGGTTGGTGATATTTATGATTTTGCAAACTTCTTTTCCTGGATAGCTTCCCCCTCCCTGACGGCACCAACGCTGTGGTGAGGTTTGTTGCTGATGAGAACGGTTACCGCGCTGAGTCCCCGATCATCCCAGCCATGCCCGCCTACGCCCTCGAGCAGGTTCGTTTCGCCGAGCAGGAGCGAGCCCGGGGAGTCCAGTGGGATCAGCAGGGCAGAAGGATCAACTAAAAGAGGTCTTCCACTCGTGTAAACAATCCGCCACTCCTTTCTACAGATCCCTGCTACTCTAAATGCCCTTACACTTACAATATATATACACCGGTTTCCAGATAGTACAAACACGCATATATAAACTATCTTTAACAATTTCTACAGACCCACAACTCGGTAGAAGAGTCCACCGCTGGTATAAACTATCCACTACATGTTCTACACACTTGCATCATGCCAAAGCTTATCTTTTGACAATCCACACTGATCCACGACTCTTTCTACACTCACAACTCGCCAGAGAAATACTTGTACACGTTAAACTGATTCCTTAATCTCACCAGATTCACCAGGCAGATCGTCC
The DNA here is from genome assembly GCA_032716605.1 of Paralithodes platypus. NCBI lineage: Eukaryota > Metazoa > Arthropoda > Malacostraca > Decapoda > Lithodidae > Paralithodes > Paralithodes platypus. The sequence continues at coordinate 1,758,639 of CM064535.1, forward strand.
ACTAGCCCAAATACACAGAGCACAGAAAACAGAACACTTGTACCATTATGATGAATTAGTCAGACTGCGAGACACCAAAGGGGCCCTGCAAGCCAAGAGAGTGCTGGTCACTGTTTGATCTTGCTGTTACACTAACCATTTCCTGCAACGAATTATTTTCTATGTGATCCCTCAGCTAGTACAGTTTTTATCATGGAAACTGCTCGAACTGTTGGAATGCCGTGTAAAATATCTTAATAAAACATCAATGATTACATGGCTTTTATATATCATTCTTATATATATTAAAATTCAATGTATGTACCTTCAGGCTATAAAGATCATTATCATATATCGACGGCATTGGTGGATTTGCTTAGGTTTAATACAAATTCACTTGAGTAGGAGGCAATTTTTGACTCCTCACGTAAAACAGTGAGTCTCCCGAATATTATGATTTCAAATGAAGCCACTACTTCTAAGCTCCTCGGTGGCCTAGTGTTTAAGGTGTTGGAGTGCTGCACTACTGGCAGGGGTTCGAGCCCTGGCTGGGTCTTATCACAACAATATTTTAATACGTAAATGCCTCAAACACTCAGATTGGTATCTCCAACAATATCACCTTATGTCCTAGTATAATGCACCCACTAGTTAGTTAACAATAATGAAGAATGTTAAGGCAATTGAATGGAGTCAAGGGTATTACATTAGCCAAGTTCATTTGAAATATTTAATGCCCAGGTAAAAGTAGAAGTTAATCGTACATATAATTAGTTCTTTAGTGCTTTACATGTAACCCAACTGCGCACCAAACATTAACAACGTTCAATTAACCCTATCTAGCCAAACAATAGAAACAGGGAACAAACAAAACGTATCCGATATATCAGCCTTCTCTCGTCCAAGCCAATCTTACACCTCGGGAAGAGTAGAAAGAACCTCACTGTCGTGTTTAAGATGAGACTGCCTAACTTTTAAATTGCTGTTTTTTGTTTTGGTTTTAGCTTAATTGAAAAGGTCATCAGCCCGTCAGGGCTATTAGGCCATTGCCTAACCTTAGTTACGGTAGTTATTTAAAATAGGATTTTAGAGGCTATCACCCCATTAGGATTATTAAGCCCACCTTAAAGTCAGGAAGAACGTGACCGGAGTCCCCGAGACCCCCAAGTTTATACCCCCAGGAATACTGGGAATATATATCCGCAGGTTGTCCTGCTCGAGAACCCCAGGCGTCTTCCTTAATCGCGATCAGGACTAAAGCCCCCTTTCGAGAACTCCAATCCCTTGATCTGACTAACCTTAGTTAGTTAAAATAAGACTTCAGAGGCTATCAACCCTATTGGATTATTAAGCCAGCACACAGTAAGTCAAGAATAACGTCAGGACTGGAGCCTCTCTGCAAGAACTCCAGTCCATTGCCGTTCCTAACCAATGTTCTGGGCGCCTTATATAACCTGTGATTGTAGCATGGTCTGTCTCGTATGAACGAGGTTGGAGCTTCATCCAGGTTTCAAAAGTGAAAACATGGTACGTGAGATTCGTTAGGCTTCACTCTGATATGAAACAGATTCATATCTTATATTAATCAATGATGCAAAATGTATTGTAGGTTTCGTTCGTTTTGTATCTACTAAAAATTATAACCGTACACAATCCTAATGGACTAATGAAGAATATATATATATATACTGTATATACCGGTATATATATATATATATATATATATATTTTTTTTTTTTTTCAATGTGAGTGAGGGAGACAAGAGGCAGAATTGTGAGTGCGTCTCCCAGAGTTGAAAGAGTAACAGGGCCAAACTCAAGGGACGTACGAGCCAAAATGCCTGGACACACGGAGTTTGAGGAAATTTAAGTCATAGGAAGAGAGAAAGACTGAATTTGGGAAAGAGTTCCAGAGCTAAGCAGTTGAATAGAAGAAAGACTGACAATAACGTTTCACTCTTGGGTTGGAGAGTTTCAAATAGAAGGGGTGAGATTGTGTTGCAAGACGGGTAATACGTACCATACAGAGAGGAGGTGGTATGCACTATGAAAACTCTGAGGAACACTGATTATTGTAGTAGCGATAGAATAGCAAGAGAGATGCAACATTGCGGCGGAGAGAGAGGGATTTCGGAGAGTTGATGAGTGGACAGGAGTTAATGATACGAAAGGCTTTCCTTTCTACTTTGTCTAGGAGTGCGGTGTGAGAGAATCCTCCCCACACATGTGAACAGTACTCAATACAAGGACGCATTGTGCCCCTGTACAGAGCAAGAAGCTGTGCAGGGGTAAAGAACCCCTTGAGGCGGTTGAGCACACCCAGCTTCTGGGAGGCTGCCTTAGCAAGACTGGTACTATGGTTTTTCCAAGAGAGAGCAGAAGAGAAAGAAACACCGAGAATATTGAGAGAAGATGAAGGATTTATTTTTTATTGTTGAAGTATAAGGGATAGTCCTTTAGGAGTTCCAGATGGGTAGTAAAATTAAGAAATTGGGTTTTTGGAAATTAGAGACAAAGCCACAGTTGGAGGGACAGAAACCAGGAGGGCAGTTTGGAAATTAAAGATTTGTGCCAGACTCTATCGAAGGCCTTCGACATGTCTAGTGCAACAGAAATAGTCTCACCAAATTCCAAAAGTTGGATGACCAAGAGTTAGTAAGATATGAAAGAAGATCACCAGTAGAGCGACCCTTAAGGAAGCCATACTGGCGATCTGAGAGCAAATTATGAAAAGAGAAATGCTTTAGAAATTTGGAAGCAAGAATAGTTTAAAAAACTTTAGAGATACAAGAGATGAGAGCAATTGGATGATAGTTGGAGGGTTGAGAGCGGTCACCCTTTGGGACAGATTGAATGAGAGCAAACTTATAGCAAAAAGGATAGACGTTAGAGGAGAGACAGAGACGAAGGAGTTTGCCTAGGCAAGGGGCCAGCACGGAAGCCCGGTTTTTAAGTACAACAGGAGGAACACAGTCCGGACCGTACGCCTTCTTAGTATTAAGCCCAGAGAGGGTAGAAAGTACATCTTTAGAAGAGATTAGGATATAAGCATAAGTAGGAGAGAGAGGGGTGGAGAGGGAGGAATAGCACTGGAATCATCCAAGATAGTGTTTCTGGCAAAAGTTTGAGCAAAGAGTTCAGCTTTGTCAGAAAGCTTGGGAAGAGCTAGAGTTGGATAGTTCAGTGCATTTATTATTGATGAAAGAGTGCTTGGCAAATCGAAGAACAGATTTGGCTTGATTCCGGGCAGAAACATAGGAAGAATGAGATTCTTGAGTTTTAAGGCGTCGGTACTGTTTGAATGCTTCTTCCTTGTTGTGGACAGCAGTAGAACAAGCGTGAGTAAACCAAGATTTTTTTGTATTAGACTGAGAGAAAGAAAATGGAATGTACGCTTCCATGCCCGAGAGGATTATCTCGGTAATGCGTTCAGCACTCTCTGAGGGTCCTCGGCCACGGAAGCAGAAGTAATTCCATGGGAAATCAAAAAAGTATTGCCGGAGTGGCTCCCAGTCGGCAGCGCCAAAGTGCCACAAGCGCCGCCGGCTGGGAGGATCGGATGGCCGTACAGAAGAGATAGGACAGGTGATGGAGATAAGTTTATGGTCGGAGGAGACCAAAGTAGAGAACAGATTGACAGTATAAGAAGAAGGGTTAGACGTCAGAAATAAGTCAAGAATGTTGGGCTGATCTCCGAAGCGATCCTGGATACGGGAGGGTTGCTGGACCAGCTGCTCTAGGTCATTTATGATAGAAAAGACGTAGGCTTGTTCACCAGGTTGGTCAGTAGAGTGAGGGGAGAGCCATTGGCGGTGGTGAACGTTGAAATCTCCTAAGATGGAGATTTCAGAGAAGGGAGAGATAGATAGAATGTGTTCCACTTTAGAGTTTAGATAGTCGCAGAATTTGGTAAAGTCGCTAGAGTTAGAGGAAAGATAGACAACACAGAAATATTAAGTATGAGAATGACAGGACAGTTTGAGCCATAAAATTGAGAATTCAGAGGAGTCGAAATCGGGAGAACGAGAGCAAGTGAGTTTGTTGTGCACGTATGCACAACATCCGCCTCTGGCTTTGAAACTAGGATAGAGAAAGTAGGAGGATACAGAGAAGGGGCTGCTGGCAGTTGCTTCAGACACCTGAGTTTCGGTGAGGAAAAGAAGATCAGGTTTGGAGGAGGGGAGATGGTGTTCGATAGAGTGAAAATTACAAGAAAGGACGCGAATATTGCAAAAGTTTATAGTAAGAGTGACAGGCTGTGGTCCAGAGTGTTTAGAGGGGTCGTCAGGGGAAGGTCGGGCATGTGAGGGGGTATTTATGGTCCCCCCCACTGGGGACTCCGTGGCTGGGCCTGTGTTCATTAATTTTTGTTTTTAATAATTACGAAGGAGGAAGTGTGGTGTGCATATTAAGTGTAGTGAAGTAGATAGGAGGAGGAGGGGTTTGTGAGAGCATGCTGGACTACTCACAGTGTTAGTGAGGCACAAAGGGAATCAGTAAGAGAGGCCAAGCAAATGAAACAGGAGTTCCAGCGATTCCTTATCAAATATATATATATATATATATATACCGTATATATACCGGTATATATTTATTTATTTTTCTATGCGAGTGAGAGAGACAAAAGGCAGAACTGCCTGTATCGAGTGCCTTCCCCAGAGTTGAAAGAGTGACAGGGTCAAAATCTGGGGACATTCGAGCCAAAATGCCTGGATACTCAATACAAGGACGCACTGTGCCCCTGTACAGAGCAAGAAGTTGTGCAGGGGTAAAGAACCCCTAGAGGCTGTTGAGCACACCAAGCTTCTGTGAGGCTGCCTTAGCAACATTGGTAATATGGTCCTTCCAAGTGAGAGCAAAAGAAAAAGAGACACCGAAAATATTGAGAGAAGGTGAAGGATTGATTTTTGTATTGTTGAATTGTAGGGGATAGTCCTCTGGGAGTTCGGAACGGGTAGTAATATGAAGAAATTGGGTTTTGGAAGCATTAAAGGCCCCAATTGGAAATAGTAGATAAGTGTTGCATGGCTTCATAACGTTTGTCTTTGAGGGATTGCTGGCTGGGGCGTTCAGGAAAACTAATTGAGTAATGTAAGGTAGAGTCGTCTGCGTATGAATGGATGGGACTGGAGGTATAGTTGAGAAGATCATTTATGAAAATTAGAAAGAGAATGGGAGATAGGACAGAGCCCTGAGGAACACCGGAGTTGATAGGATGAGGAAGTGAGCGATGGCCGTCCACAACCGTAGCTATGGAACGGCCGGAAAAGAATTTTGAGACAAAGGCACAGATGGAGGGATAGAAACCGAAGGAGGGTAGTTTAGAAATTAAAGATGTGTGCTAGACTCTATCGAAGACCTTCGATATGTCTACTACAATAGAAAAGATCTCACTGAAGTTCCGAAAGGAGGATGACCAAGAGTTGGTATGATAATTATGAAAGAAGATCACCAATAGAGCGACCTTAAAGGAAGCCATACTGGCGATCTAAGAGTAGATTATGAGAAGAGAAATGATTAAAAAAATTGGAAGCCTCTCATATCATTAACTCCCGCCCACTCACCAATTCTCTGCAATCTCTCTCTCTTGCTATTTTGTCGCTACTATAATAATCAAGGTTCCTCAAAGCTTTACCAGTGTATACCACCTCCTCTACGTAGGGTACGTAGTACCCGTCTTGCAACACAATCTCACCCCTCTTCTTTGCAACTCTCCAACCCAAGGGTGAAACGGTATTCTCAGACTTTCTTCTATTCAACTGCTGAGCTCTGGAACTCTCTCCCAGAATCAGTCTTTCCCTCTTCCTATGACTTAAATTGCTTCAAACTCTGTGGGGTGTAAGAGCGCTCGAAGGAGAACTGCTCCCGTTGCTGGAATATAAAAGTCGGGGAGTTGGGACTAGGAGGCCACACAACACCGCCACCCCTCCCGCAGTCAATATGAAGCTCGTGAGTAGAAAGAAAAAGGGACTCGATCACCCCTAACAAGCCCAATTCCCACAACTAATATTACCACAGGGGACCATCCAGCTCTTCTATGCTATCAGAAGAGACAGGATAATTCCATTAACGACACCTGCCCAGGATGTAACACTGCACCTCATACTATTAAACACACGATAGAAGACTGCAATCTACACAATCACTTACTCGAACAACATAATCTACACTCTTTGAGATTCCTGTGGGAAAGCCCGATCATGGCCATTGCCTTCGTTAGGGACTCGGGGCTGTTCGGCTAAACAGCCTAGGGAACAACAACAACAACAACCACTGAGTTTGTATCGGAGTCTGAATATCCGCTAAGGAACTCGCCAATAATTAGTCAAACGCGTAATATTACCAGCGAGATTGTAGGGCGAACATCTTAGCATCTTGAAACAAATGGGGCTAAACATGACGGAAAAGGGAATGCAGACAAAAATGCCTTGTAAGTGAATATCTCCCCTTTAGAGTCAATTCGTGTCGTACATACAGTAGTTCGTTATCGGACTATCGATAGTTCATATAAATACCCTTGTTATTGCCAAGATAGTAATGTATTCCCCAAAACTTAAAAAAAAACAAAAAAAAACACACACACACATGTTCACACCCACCCAAACCCACATATTCAGCATGACTATAGTCCATTCATTATTAGCGAGCCAGAAATTGGCACCCCTAACCTCTGTATCTAAAAAAGGACTAGAGCAAATGGGCTGTATCTATTCACATCTATTCCGTATCTGACCCTTCCCAAATGGTAGATATATTTGCTCGATTACTCTAGTCGTTTTTTAGTTGTATAGGTTAATGTTCAAGAGTGATGTACTACTTATTTGGAACAGGGGTCTGAGGTCGAGGTATAATCAGCATCATGCATTGCCTACCGTCTATAGATATTGATGACGGTGTCGGGCAGCCTTCAAGCGCCCCCTGTCCAGTGCCGTCCCTACTTCATCATCGAAACCAGGATATTATCCGGATCGCCTCCTAAATTGAGTCACTTCTTCCTTGGCGCATATCTTATTTGCACACTAAGTTTTGTGAAACTCTCTAAATTGTATCATAAATTCAACTACTTTTTCCTTGGCAGATGTCCTAACCGCCCATCAAGTTTAGTGAAAATCAGTTTATACTTTTGTGAGATATCGTGTTTACAGTCAAACAAACAGATAGACAGACAAACAGAGGCGAAAACATAACCTTCGTCCAACTTCGTTGGCGGACGTAATTACAGACTCGATTACCAAATATTTAAATTTATTTTCTGAATAACTAGTACAGGTTTGAGTAACTACTGATTACATGATTTGGTGATAATAACTATTGTATGCATTATAATGTTCAATAATTTATCAAGTAACTGACTCTTTTCTTATTTGTTTATCAAGTCTGCATAAGCAGAGTGGTATCGCCCCCGTATAATGGTACATGCTGGCCGAAATGTCTGTCTGTCTGACTGTCTGTCTGTCCGAAAACTCCTCCTAGACCGTTCGACGGATTTTCACCAAACTTCACACGAACATTCAGTACGTGAATGCGACGGTAATTAAAAACAGATTTTTTGAATTTGTTCAATAGTTATGATTTTAGCTCAAACAATGGTTTCCCCCCTCCCCCTACGCACCTCCGAAGGGCCCCCACCCCCAACCCACCCACCTAGCATTGACAGCGTGTTGTGCGTATGTGCCCCGTAGGGGCTCATACGCTGATGAGAACGGTTACCGCGCTGAGTCCCCGATCATCCCAGGTATGCCCACCTACGCCCTCGAGCAGGTCCGTTTCGCCGAGCAGGAGCGAGCCCGGGGAGTCCAGTGGGATCAGCAGGGCAGAAGGATCAACTAAAAGAGGTCATCCACTCGTATAAACCATCCGCCACTCCTTTCTACAGACCCCTGCTACTCTAAATGCCCTTACATTTACAATATATTTACACCGGTTTCCAGATAGTACAAACACGCATATAATATTATAAACTATCTTTAACGATTTCTACAGATCCACAACTCTTTAGAAGAGTCCACCGCTGGCATAAACCATCCACTACATGTTCTACACACTTGCATCACGCGATAGCTAATCTTTTGACAATCCACACTGATCTACGACTCTTCCTACACTCACAACTCGCCATAGAAATACTTTTACACGTCAACTGGTTCCTTACTCTCACCAGATTCTCCACACAGATCGTCCACTAGCCCAAATACACAGCATACAGAACACTTGTACCATTATGATGAATTAGTCAGACTGCGAGACACTAAAGGGGCCCTGCAAGCCAAGAGAGTGCTGGTCACTGTTTGATCTTGCTATTACACTAACCATTTCCTGCGACAAATTATTTTCTATGTGATCCCTCAGCTAGTACAGTTTTTATTATGGAAAATGTTGGAGCTGTTGGAGTGCAGTGTAAAATGTCTTTATAAAACATCAATGATTACATGGCTTTTATATATTATTCTTATATAATAGCGAGGTCAGTCTTTAGAGATCTATCTATTTATCTATTGCCGGACGCCTAACCCCTCTTTACGAGGGTGGCCAGACACAAAACGCCCCCAAGCATACCTAACCCCTGTGAGAAGGACAATCCGTGCCAGTTTACTGAAGGACTTACAGGATTGACCACTCAACTTAGGGTCTGTCTAATTCCGAGGCCTTCTATGTATATTTTTAGCACTATTTTTCTACAGTGGTGTGCGGTTAGTCCATCCACTAACCTGCTTCACCCTTAGGTGAGCAGTACGGATTTGTATAAGGTTTACTCCCCTAGACAGGTTGCCGACCAAGGCTGAAGAGTCCCATCCACCCGGATTTTTATAAGGTTGTCTCCCCTAGAGGGGTTGCCGACCAAGGCTAACGAGTCCCATTCACCCGGTATATTAATACATTTGAATATATAAATTTAAATCGAATGTATTTACTTTCAGGTTGTAAAGATAATTATTATATATCGATGTCTTTAGTAGATATGCTTAGGTTTAATACAAATTAACTTGAGAAGGTAGCAATGATTGACCCATCACGTAAAACAGAGAGTCTTCCGATTTTATGAATCCAAATGAAGCGACTACTTCTAAGCTCCTCGGTGGCCTAGTGGTTAAGTTGTTAGAGTGCTGCACTACTGGCCAGGGTTCGAGCCCTGGCTGGGTCTTATCACAAAAATATTTAATATTTAAATGCCTCAAACACCCAGATTGGTATCACCAAAAATATCACCTTATGGTCTAGTATAACGCACCCACCAGATAGTTAACAATAATGAAGAATTGAGTCTAGTGTATTATATTATCCAAGATAATTTCAAATATTTAATTCCCAGGTAAAAGTAGAAGTTAATCGTGCATATAATTAGTTCTTATATATGCTTTACATGTAACCCAACTGCGCACCAAACATTAACAATGTTCAATTAACCCTCTCTAGCCTAACAAAAGAAACAGGGAACAAACAAAACTTATCCGATATTTCAGCCATCTCCCGCCCAAACCAACCTTACACCTCGAAAAGAGTAGAAAGAACCTCACTGTCGTTTTTAAGATTAGACTCCCTAACTTTTATTTTATTTTATTTTACTTTTGTGTAGCTTAATTGAAAAGGCCATCAGCCCGTCAGGGCTATTAGGACATTGCCTAACTTTAGTTAGTTAGTTAAAATAGGACTTAAGAGGCTATCAAACCCATGAGGATTATTAAGCCAACCTTTAGTCAGGAAGAACGAGACCAGAGTCCCCGAGATCTCCAAGATTATACCACCAGGTGTACTGGGAATATAAACCTGGAGGTTGTCCTGCTCAAGAATTCCAGACGTCTCCCTTAATTGCAACCAGGACTGGACCCTTTGTACGAGAACCCCAGACCCTTGTTGTCTAACCAATGTTCTGGGCGCCTTATATAACCTGTGATTGAAGCATGCTCTGTTTCGTATGAACAAGATCGGAGATTCAACCAGGTTTCAAAACTGAAAAAATGGTACGGGATATTCGTTAGGCTTCACTCTTAAATGAAACAGATTCAATACTTATTTTAATCAATGAGGCGAAATTATATTGCAGGCTTCGTTCTCTTTGTATCTACCAAAAATCGAAACCTTTCATAATCCTAATTGATTGATGAATTAAAGGAGATATCGTAGGTGATAGGGTCATGACAATATATATATATATATATATATATATATATATATATTATATATTTTCTTTAATACATACGAGGTTGAAAGAAATGGCAATTTCTGCGTTGGAAATTTTATTATTCAAAGTTTCCAGGTCTCTGATGAGTTTTCGCTGGGTGGCAGGAAGTAGATGAAGGAGATGAGCAAAATTCATGGTGGTACAGGGTTACATAAATGTAAATGATGATACAGGATATACGACACACGTTTCACTGGACAACCAGCATTATCAAGTAAGGATGGAATGATATAAAAGGTAAACAGGAAGGGTATATATAGAGGGTGGAGGATCAGAGGAGGCGAAAATCAGGGGGCAAAAGTCTACTATTGGTGGAGGGGAATTCTAAGAAAGAGAAAAGGGGGAACCGCTTCACGCATGCGCACTGGATGCGGGATGGTGGTCGGTTGGTGGGGTCGAAGCGGAGTGGCTGCGTGTCGAGGGGCGTGGCCTAAGTTGTGTGGCGCCTGCGGAATACGAAGCTAAAGGAGGTAGCGCGGGGGGTTGCGTCAAGGGCACCGGGGGGCGAGGGGGGGGTGTTAGGTCCTGTAGGAAAGTGCCTTTTGGCAGAAGGAAGGATCTGAAGGTCCAGAGTTTGGTTGTTGATGTTGGGATGTAAGTCTTGGATATATACCCTTCCTGTTTACCTTTTATATCATTCCATCCTACTTGATAATGCTGGTTGTCCAGTGAAACGCGTCGTATATCCTGTATCATCATTTACATTTATGTAACCCTGTACCACCATGAATTTTGCTCATCTCCTTCATCTACTTCCTGCCACCCAGCAAAAACTCATCAGAGACCTGGAAACTTTGAATAATAAAATTTCCAACGCAGAAATTGCCATTTCTTTCAACCTCGTATGTATTAAAGAAAATGTATTACCTGGCTTTACTAACATATATTATATACTATATGAATGTATATAATTATACAGTACATAATATATATATATTTTGTTTTTTCTATGTTGATTAGGGAGACAGAAGGAGCTGCCTGTGACAAGTGCCTCCCCCAGAGTTGAAGGCAGGTAGGGACGAAAAAACTCAAGCCAGACGAGTTAACCCCAGTGGGGACGAACTACCGAGCGAGTCAGCTGATAGAAACGAATATTTTTGTTTGTGACAGAAAGAAGTGTATTCAAGTAGATAGCAGGAGGAGGTGTTTGTGAGAGCCTGATGGATCACTCTGTGTAGGTAAGGCACAAACAGAAACAATATGGGAAGCCAGATAAATGATACAGGAGTTCCAGCAACTCTTTATCATATGCCTATAGGCCTCCCCTGGGTATTGCCTTGTTCGATTGGTACCTGCAATCTCTCCATATGTAAACTGGCTTCTGTTATAGAGATCGCCACCTGTAAGTGGCACCGATTAGCGTGTCGGCCATCGGTAATTTGATTAGGGTTTATTCCCCAAGATGGGTTGCCCGCCAAGGCTATCAAAGACCAACTACCCGGAAACACCCTTTTCAGATACCAGAGTGACTGCTATCACCAGAGACACCCCTATCACAGGGGGACCACATATCACGAGAGACAACCCATTACATTATAGGGTAAGAGTGGAGGAGGGGATATACCCGAACTCTTCAGGGGAGCCCAGAGACCCTGACTCATACATCAGGGGTAAGAGGGTCTAGGTTGTGCCATTCAGGGCTGGGGACTGGTTAGTGTAGATAGAGGACTTCCCCCACACTAAGAAGGGGACCGCAATGCGCAAGAGGGCCATGGAGGACGAGCTCAAGCAACCCAACTCCTCTAAAGTCCATCAGGACCCCCTGACACACCATAGTCAAGACCCTCACCTTCGCCAATACCAAACCCAGCACCATCCACCCCTTCCCATCCTCCTCCACTCACTTGTCCAGCAATACATGCTCCTCTGCCTGAGTGTGGGGTATCTGAAATACAAATCTCCAAATGCATAAAACTCCATGATCAACTCTGCGTAAGCAGAGTGGTGTCACCCCCCGTATAGTGGTACATGCTAACCGAAATATCTGTCTGTCTGTCTGTCCGTCCGAGAACTCCTCCTAGACCGTTTGACGGATTTTTACCAAACTTCACAAGAACCTTCGGTGCGTGAATGCGACGGTAATTAAAACAAAAAAATTGAATATGTGCAATAGTTATGATCTTAGGTCCTAACAATGGTTTTGCCCCCCCCCCCCTCCCCCCTCCCCCCAACAGCCCCCCTTCAGGACCCCCACCGTCCATCCTGTACCTATTCCCTGTGTGGCTTTCTGTGATGATGGTGTGAGTATTAGTGATGATGGTGAGTATTAGTGATGATGGTGAGTAGTAGTGATGATGACAATAGTTGTGATGATGATCATAGTAATGGTGATGATGGCAGTAGTACTGATGATGGTGACAGTAGTAATGATGATTGTAAGATGGTGGTGATAGTACTACTGATGGTTGATAGTTGTATCAATGACGATAGTAGTGATTAAGATGGTAGTGACAGTAGTAGTGATGATGGTGAGAGTAGTACTGATGATTGTAATTGTAGTGGTGATGATGATCATAGTAATGGTGATGATGACAGTAGTCGTGATGATTGTGGCAGTTGTAGTGATGATGGCAGTAGTAGTGATGATTGTGATTGATGATGGTATTAGTAGTGATGATGGTAACCAATCGCAGAGTTGGGTATGCCGTTTTTATTTTGGGCGAAATGGCACGTCTACTTTATATATATACCGGTATATATATATATATATATATATATATATACAGTATATATATATATATATATATTTATATATGTATATACTGTATATATATATATATATATATATATATATATATATATATATATACGGGTATATATTATATGGGGGAGATTGTACGCACCCCAGTGCTTTGCAACGCAACCTGATTGTACTCCTTGGTACTCGACTGTACCGCCCGTGATCTGGCTACCGTCAGCCGCAATGTATATGGAGTGTGACAACTTATAACTATGTTCTTTGTATCTCTGCAAAGGTCTCGTCATGTGCTAACCAGTGGTGGGTTTTGTTTTAAGCCATGTCGAGACCTTCCATTTAATATGTAGTATCAATAGAGAAGTTGATAGATAAGACAATGGGAGTTCAGAGAGAGAGAGTGAGTTAGGCTTCAGAGCAAGAGGGTAGCAATGCGCCACGCTGCCGGCCGGGTGGGTTGCCAGACGTATGGACTGGTTGGCAGCCCTGCGCTTATAGCTAGGCGCGACAGGGTTGATAGTCCATTGTTGCCTGCCTACGCTGCCTGGGCTGGGCCCATGTTGTCGTACAGCACACTGCCTGGAGGCTGGCTGTGTGTTCCATGACCAGGTTGCCTAGAACCTTTGAGATTCTAACATCCCTTGCCCTCTCTCCCAACTTCTCACTGTTGCACTCTTTCTCTCTGACGACATTATTCTCATTTCATTCTTCTCTCTATTTAAATGCATAACCTTCCCTTGAGGTCCTAAAGGAGTTTCAGCACTCACCTCCCGTATTACTCTTAGGACAAGCATATATTTACATGTATTAGATTTAAGGGGTTAATGTGAACAGCGATCTTCCTGATGAGGAGAGTTGGTGAACGTTCTACATGTTCACGAGTTATATGCCCCGCTCATCATCCCATTTGTGACTAGACTGGTGCCATGCCCAGGAGTTATCTGTAGAGGGACGAGGACTTAGCCTTGATTTGCATACCGAGCCAGGAGCGAGTGTAGTACCCGAGACTACAGCTCGCTCGTAGTGCCGGTATAGTAGAGTAACGTAATTTATCTGTCCTTGTGTTCTCTACAGTCTTCTCCTTGGTTCTCGCTTTCGGTGCTGGGACTCGTTGTTCCTGTGACTTGGCCTGCTAGCTAGAACACATGGGGATGATGAGTGGGATATATCTTTATTTTACTATGCATTGCAGCTCTCTTTAAGTATATGTATGTAACCCTTTACAATACACATTACTCACACACAAGACAACACTATTAATACTTTCATGTATCAATTAACTGCACTGTCGTTTTGCTGCTGTGTCCGGAGTTCTGTTGCGTAGGGCGCATACGGACTCGGAGGGAAGACAGAGTGAGAGAAGCGAAGTAGCCTATACGCTAGTAGGCTACCGGCGCAGTACTGTTGCCTGCAACCTTTTAGTTATTCCAAGTATAGATTCATTATTATAATAAGTGACTACTATGTATGTTCCTCCCATGTGTATTATTAGGTATCTACTGGATCATGAACATCTTGTATGCTACATGCTAGTGCATGTTAGTAGGGGACAGTTATTGTAGTGCGCACGCGCTCTCAAGTAGGCGTGTACATTTGTCATTTAGCATTTCACTGTCATACCTTTAGCCTGCTTCTATTCTACATTATTAGAGGCTTAATATTAACGTAGTTTCTTGAGTATTGCATTTCTTTAGTAATAACGTAACCTATAAATGTCTGAGGGAGTTTAGCCTCATAGCCTACCCCTGTTGTACACTTTCGCCGAGTTAAGGTACCTCGTTACCGTAGACGATAACTCTGTAGGGCGTTGGTGCTTTTGTTGTCTGGAGCATATAGTATTTGGGACTGGAATCGAGCGTGTCGTTGTTACTTAAGCCATTTCTGTCCTACGATCAAGAATCCCGAATATGTATTGCCGATCCAGCCGTAACAAAATGGCGACCTTGCACAAGATTCAGTAGTATCCTATCACATGTTTTTTGGAGAACTATTCTATGCTACCTAGTAGAGCTGGCTAGAATTTTCTTGCATATTGGAGGAATTTTTATTGTGTCATTATTGTATTGGTGGACTTGCAGATTGTTTCGTTAGGTGTCTAGAGTAGAGTCATTCAAGCATCTTTAACATTTTGTGAGTCGAGACTGCAATTAGTAATAAGCACTTTTTTTTTTTTATGAACAGCAATTGTATAACCAGCACTATGTCTAATGACTCATCATTTACAGGGGAGGATAACACGGTACAGCCTAGTGACCAGCAAGTACAGCAGATATTTAGGGAGGGGAGTGTTATAAGTGGAGAGAGGGATGCCCGGGCATTTTTGCAGACACCTTTGACCGAACAGCGCCTGCAGGCTATTGATTGTTACGGTCTTCGCTGTTTAGCCACGGTTTTGGGGCGGGACTGTCCTGACAGTTGGCCCAAGAAGAATTTGGTGGCATGTTTGTTGGGTGATGGCGATGGGGCGGTGGGTGGAGTGGGGTCTTGGGGGGTTCCCTCCAAGCCTCCATTCCACTCTACCCCTGAGCTGGGCCCTCAGCCAGCGAGTCTTAGCACGATGCAGCAGGAGGGTTCTCAATGGCAAGCTGGCTTACCCGTAAACACGTCTCGGTGTGGATCCCCCATTTTGTGCTCTCCCCCCCCAGGCCTGTCTCCTGAGATGTTATTTCAGCTAGAACTAGCTAAGCTTAAGTTGCAAGAGAGTCAACAGGCTAGTATAGAACGGATTAAGCTGCAGGAGACTCAGATACAACAGGCTAGTATAGAACGCATAGAGGTTGCTAGAATCCAAGCCAATCAGGATGCAACCAGGTACCAGGCTGAAATGGATGTCGAGAAGTCTAGAGTAGAGACCACGGGGTGTCATCTCGGTGGTGGGCACCGGGTTACAGACTCACTTTCGCATTTAATTAAGTTAGTACCCGCATTTGATGAGACAGCAGTGACTGAGTTTTTTGCTCGTTTCGAAAAGAAGTGTCGTGAGTATGACTGGCCGGAGGTTAAATGGGCACCATTAGTTTCATCACGTCTAGTGGGTAAGGGGTTGAAAGCCTACGATGCACTGTCACTGGACGAGAGTGTCGTGTATGGACTGGTGAAGGAGGCTGTGCTTCGGGCCTACGAACTGCAACCCGAAACTTATAGATTGAAGTTCCGTGGCGTGAATAAGAAGAGCGACGTCAGTTTTATGGAGCACGCACGGGACTTAACAGATGCATGTAATAACAGGTTTCGGTCCGAGCACGCAGAGTCGGCTGAGGAAATTAAGCAACTTTTCTATCTGGAACAGTTTTACAAATGTACTGGAACCGATCTAACGCTGAACATTAAGGAAAAATGTCCCAAGACAGTAGAGGAGGCTGCCAAGATGGCAGACCTCAGATTATCATTGATTCGTGGTTGCGGTGCCGCTCAGAGGGCTGAGTCAGGGCAGAAGGGGCGCTATACCCCACCCACCAGAGTTTTCGATAATAACAAATCCTATGACACACATAACCACACTAAAAGCATTGCACCTAATAACACCTACAAACACAAGCCTCTCCCGTTTACTAAAGGTCAGGCCCCTTCTTCGCCCGCACAAGGGAAGAAGCCCATTGGGGATGTGAAATGTTACAAATGTCAGAAGCTAGGCCATTATTCACGTGAGTGCCCTAGTAACACTCCCGCTAAGCCGGTGTCATTGGTTCACAGTATCGTGTGTCTCTGAAGGCTGCAGCAACTGCCCGGGGTAGGTTGTCAGCAGCTGAGGCACACGCGGTAAAGAAGCGTACGGAAGGCTCGACACCTGTCCGGGACACTTTCTGTAGCCATCGGGGACACGGGTTTGTGAGCTGGGGGAGTGAACTACGGAGGGTTGACTTGCTGAGGGATTCGGGGGCTTCGCAAACTTTGTTGAGGAACTTCACAGGGAAACCGATAAATGCGGCCAGAGTTGTTGTGGTGCAGGGTATAAATGCTACGAGGTCATACCCACTTGTGAGGTTGGAGTTGAGAGTGGGAGAGGTGTGCAGGGAGCTGGATGTAGGGATCGTTGAGTGTTTGCCAGTTGAGGGCGTCGACCTTCTTCTCGGCAACGACTTTGCGGTGCCCACTTCCGGGACTCCACCCTTAGTCGTTGCCGAGAGGGCGGCCGACGTGGATGGTGAGAATCGGGAATGGGTTGGGAGGTGCCAACAGGATGAGATGGCCTGTGTGGTAACCCGATCTCGCTCTGCGGCTCCTGCACAGCCTAGCACTCAACCTCGGGGACAGTGGAGGAAGGATTAGGAGAAGGTTGCTAAGGGCAGGAAAAGGGACATTGATTCTGCTGCACTTCTCGGTGATTCGGTACTTGGACCTATAATAAACACGGGAGTTGACTCTGGCCCAGATATGGTGTGTAACAAGGCAGAGTTGGGTAAGACTTCGCGTGAGGCAAGAGCTGTAGCGAGAGCCACTAAGGCAGTAGAGCCTACTAGCCGGGGTAATGTCTTATTACAAACCATCTTGATGCATTGACGCCCGGGGACATTAGTGAGCAGCAGCTGCAAGACGCTAGCCTAGCTCGTTATAGCAATGGTGCCGTAGAGTTGGAGGAAGATGGGGATGCGAAGCCGGGAGATTTCTTTAGGCTCAACAGGATATTGTACCGCAGATTTCTAGACCCCAAATCGAAGTGGGAGGGCGGTGCGAGGGTAGTAGACCAGGTGGTTGTTCCAAATAAGTATAGAGAGTCCTTATTGTGTCTGGGGCATGATGTGCCGGTGGCGGGTCATTTGGGGGTAACAAAAACATTGGCGGCATTGGGCAGGTTTTTCTGGTGGCCTGGGGTCAAGGCTGATGTCTGTGCATGGGTGGGTGCGACCTGCCAGACAACGGGGAAGCCTAACCAGACAATCCCGAAGGCACCTTTGTTTCCCATACCTGTCACCGGGCCTCCGTTCAGCAAAGTTGTAGTAGATTTGGTTGGCCCTTTCCCGCCTACTAGTAGTGGCAATAAATTCCTGTTGACAATCATGGATGTGGCTTCGAGATACCCGGACTCATACCCCATGAGAAACGGCTCGGCAAAGGCAGTTGTTAAAAACTTATTATTGTTCTGTTCCCGTTATGGATTTCCACGTGAGGTGCAGTCAGACCAGGGGAGCAATTTTACATCCAAATTGTTCAAGCAAACCCTTCAGTTGCACGGTATATGTTCTGTAGTGTCGTCAGCCTACCATCCCGAGAGTCAGGGAGTCTTGGAGCGGTGGCACTCGACCCTGAAGAGTATGCTACGCTGTTACTGTGCAGAACATGACACTGATTGGGATTTGGGTCTGCCGTATGTTCTGTTCGCTGCACGTGAAGTCCCAGGAGAGAGCCTGGGGTTCAGTCCAAATCAACTAGTCTTTGGCCATAATGTGAGAGGACCTTTAACCCTTAATTAGCGGCGAGACACATAAGTCGAGTTAAATAAAGCTGGACTATGTGGCGGTGCTCGACATATATCGTGTGGCAATTTCAGCACGTAATGTTGCTGAGAGAGAGAGACAAGTGGTGGCAGGAGAGTAGCGAGCGTATGACTGCTCCAGACCACCGCGGCGAACCTACTGACACGAATTCCACCTCCTCCCTCCGTCTCTCAC
Organism: Paralithodes platypus; assembly: GCA_032716605.1. Lineage (NCBI taxonomy): Eukaryota > Metazoa > Arthropoda > Malacostraca > Decapoda > Lithodidae > Paralithodes > Paralithodes platypus. The sequence goes on from CM064535.1 coordinate 1,777,101, forward strand.
TCGCTATATACGGAATTGTATGGGGCAAGTGCCTAATTACATGCTTTTTGCACTCGCGTTGCACGGTTATTGCAAGAAAACTAGCCATCATAAAAGGATCGTTATGGTGTCATTCGAAAGCTCTGTTTATGCCCTTTCAGGGATGGATACTTGTTTTACGTTCTGGGTCTTATTTAGGCATGAAAATGATCACGTAAACAGCCCTATTTTGGCTAAAAACACCCCGCTGGGCGGTACATATAAATAAACCGCATAGGCCGCTCGTAAGGTGTTAAGTATGGTGAAAGAGATCTGGGAGGGCGAAGAGAAGCCGGGGTCTGTACTTAAATATGTCCTTGAGAGCCGGGAGAGACTTATAGGTTGCATGGCAGCGGCAGGTAATAACTTGGTTAATGCACAGGCGGTCATGAAGCACCAGTATGACGCCAAGGTGAAGTTTCGGGAGTTTTCGGTGGGTCAGGAGGTAATGTTGCTTTTACCTTTGCCTGGACACCCCCTTTCTGCCAAGTTCATTGGGCCGTATGTGGTGGCTAAGAAACTGTCCGACCTTGATTATCTCGTTGCAACACCTGACCGTAGGAAAAAACATCAGTTATGTCATGTTAACCTCATGAAAGAGTATGTGAGACGCCCCTCAGAGCCTCTCACTGTCCCTTTGCTGGCCTGCAGTGGCCAGGGTGGAGAAGGAGGTGGGGACAGTCATGCTGCTGAGGAGGATAGCTGGGACTGTGTCATTTCCGCGGAACAGTGGGCGGGGAATACTGAACAAGAGGCTAGGCAAGCTGTAAGTCACCTGCCTGAGCACCAGGGTGCTGCTGTCCTAGGCCTGTTCAGGTCATACCCCTCTGTTTTCGCCGAACACCCAGGTCTCACTACTCAGGTAACGCACGACGTGGACGTCGGTGATAATGTGCCCTTCAAGTCAGTGCCCTACCGTGTGCCCCCGGTAAAGTTGCCAGCTTTACGGGAGGAGTTAAAGTACATGGTTGAGAGAGGGATGATCACTGAAGGTTATGTGAAGTGGACATCACCCGTCACGTTGCAGCCAAAACCTGACGGCAAGGTGCGGTTCTGCATAGATTTTCGTAGGCTAAATGGCTTGACCACTACCAACCCTTACCCTTTGCCTCGAGTTGACGACAGCGTGGACAAGATAGGGAATGCAAAGTACCTTACTAAAATTGATCTTGTAAAAGGCTACTGGCAAGTACCCCTGTCGGACCGAGCTAAGCAAGTTTGTGGTTTTGTGGTAGATGGCAAGACCTACCAATGCAACGTAATGCCTTATGGGCTTAAGAACGCACCTGCCACGTTTCAGAACCTGATGAACGATATTTGTGACGAAATCCCTAACTGCACGGTCTACCTTGATGACGTGATAGTGTATGATGACGATTTTGAAAATCACCTAAGGCACTTAGAGACCCTGTTTGGGAAGTTGCACGATGCTGGGCTGGTGGTGAACCTGAGGAAGTGCGAGTTTGTAAAGGCTACTGTGCAGTATCTTGGCTTTGTGGTCGGGTTAGGCCGGGTGTGCCCCCCCCTGAGCAAGATACAGGCTATCAATATGTTTCCCAGACCCACCACTAAGCGCCAGGTCATGCGGTTCCTAGGTATGATAGGCTATTATAGGCGCTTCATCCGGGGATACTCTACTGTCTTAGCACCGTTAACTGATCTACTGTCGAAGTCAGTGAAGTTCTGTTGGGCTGCGGAGTGTCAGAGGGCTTTCGACCTAGTCAAGCACCTGCTGTGTACACATCCGATTTTGAGGGCCCCAGACTTCTCCAGGAGTTTTCAGCTGGCGACTGATGCCAGCGGTGTGGGTGCCGGGGCAGTGTTACTGAAGACTGATTCCGAGGGCTTGGAACACCCAGTGAGCTTCTTTTCTCGCAAGTTTAATTCGGCACAAAGGAATTACTCGACTATAGAGAAGGAGCTTCTGGCTATCGTTTTGTCGCTCAAACATTTCGAAATTTATGTTCCAGCCTACGGCCCGGTAGTGACGATTTATACGGACCATCATCCCTTGAAATTCCTAAATCAGTTTCACAATCGGAATATGCGGTTGACCAGGTGGTCCCTAATGCTCCAAGAGTATAATCTCAACATTCAGCATATTGCCGGGAGTGAGAACGTGATAGCAGATTGTCTATCAAGGGTTGATGATCCCAAGATAGTCGTGCACGGTGTGTGGGTTGAGCAGGAGTAAAATTAGGCTATCATAACGCCGTCCAAAAAGATTATAAAACAATAAAATAAACGAGAAAACTCTTTCTTTTTTTTTTAGTTTTGTAAGTCTTTATTGTTGTAGCATGATGCATGCGATATTGTGTTTTATGTATAATTCACACTTCAGTTGTTGTGCACCTTTTGCAATTAGTGGCAGCTAAGAGTAGCAGGTCGGTTGGTTGCCTGTCCGATTTTGATAATGCTTCTAAGGTCGATTATCTAAAATCTTGGGGGGGCTGTGACGCACCCCAGTGCTTTGCAACGCAACCTGATTGTACTCCTTGGTACTCGACTCTACCGCCCGTGATCTGGCTACCGTCAGCCGCAATGTATATTGAGTGTGACAACTTATAACTATGTTCTTTGTATCTCTGCAAAGGTCTCGTCATGTGCTAACCAGTGGTGGGTTTTGTTTTAAGCCATGTCGAGACCTTCCATTTAATATGTAGTATCAATAGAGAAGTTGATAGATAAGACAATGGGAGTTCAGAGAGAGAGAGTGAGTTAGGCTTCAGAGCAAGAAGGTAGCAACGCGCCACGCTGCCGGCCGGGTGGGTTGCTAGACGTATGGACTGGTTGGCAGCCCTGCGCTTATAGCTAGGCGCGACAGGGTTGGTAGTCCATTGTTGCCTGCCTACGCTGCCTGGGCTGGGCCCATGTTGTCGTACAGCACACTGCCTGGAGGCTGGCTGCGTGTTCCATGACCAGGTTGCCTAGAACCTTTGAGATTCTAACATCCCTTGCCCTCTCTCCCAACTTCTCACTGTTGCACTCTTTCTCTCTGACGACATTACTCTCATTTCATTCTTCTCTCTATTTAAATGCATAACCTTCCCTTGAGGTCCTAAAGGAGTTACAGCACTCACCTCTCGTATTACTCTTAGGACAAGCATATATTTACATGTATTAGATTTAAGGGGTTAATGTGAACAGCGATCTTCCTGATGAGGATAGTTGGTGAACTTTCTACATGTTCACGAGTTATATGCCCCGCTCATCATCCCATTTGTGACTAGACTGGTGCCATGTGTAAGAGCCCGACCATGCCCAGGAGTTGTCTGTAGAGGGACGAGGACTTAGCCTTGATTTGCATACCGAGCCAGGAGCGAGTGTAGTACCCGAGACTACAGCTCGCTCGTAGTGCCGGTATAGTAGAGTAACGTAATTTATCTGTCCTTGTGTTCTCTACAGTCTTCTCCTTGGTTCTCGCTTTCGGTGCTGGGACTCGTTGTTCCTGTGACTTGGCCTGCTAGCTAGAACACATGGGGATGATGAGTGGGATATATCTTTATTTTACTATGCATTGCAGCTCTCTTTAAGTATATGTATGTAACCCTTTACAATACACATTACTCACACACAAGACAACACTATTAATACTTTCATGTATCAATTAACTGCACTGTCGTTTTGCTGCTGTGTCCGGAGTTCTGTTGCGTAGGGCGCATACGGACTCGGAGGGGAGACAGATTGAGAGAAGCGAAGTAGCCTATGCGGTAGTAGGCTACCGGTGCAGTACTGTTGCCTGCAACCTTTTAGTTATTCTAAGTATAGATTCATTATTATAATAAGTGACTACTATTTATGTTCCTCCCATGTGTATTATTAGGTATCTACTGGATCATGAACATCTTGTATGCTACATGCTAGTGCATGTTAGTAGGGGACAGTTATCGTAGTGCACCAATCGAGCAGGGCTAGAACCAGGAGAGCTTATAGGCATTTGTTAAGGAGTTGCTGGAACTCTTGTTTCATTTGTTTGGCCTCTCTTTCTGATTTCCTTTGTGCCTCACTAACACTGATAATAATCCAGCTAGCTCTCACAAACTCCTCCTCCTCCTATCCAATTCACTACACTAAACATGCACACCACACTTCATTCTAACACATCAAAATTTAAGATTTTTTTTTTTTTTTATTATGATGAACATACACCCAGCCTCGGAGTCCCCAGGGGGACGGGGGGTGGCATAAATTCCCCCATGCCCGCCCGCCCTTCCCCTGACGACCCACTAAATGCTCTGGACCACGGCCTGTCACTCTTATAATCAACTTTTGCAACATTCGCCGCCTTTCCTCTAATTTTCACTCTGTAGAACACCATCTCTCCTCCTACAATCCTGATCTTCTTTTCCTCACCGGAACACAGGTGTCTGAAGCAACTGCCAGCAGCCCCTTCTCTGTATCCTCCTACTTTCTCTATCCTAGTTTCAAAGCCAAAGGCGGATGTTGTGGATATGTGCACAACAAACTCATTCTCAACTTATGGCTCAAACTATCCTCTCATTCTCATACTAAATATTTCTGTGCTGTCTATCTTTCCCCTAACTCTACCCAAATTCTTCGACTATCTAAACACTAAAGTGGAACACTTCTATTCATTTCCCCTTTCTCAGAAATCTTCATCTTAGGAGATTTCAACGTTCACCACTGCCAATGGCTCCCCTCTCACACTACTGACCAACCTGGTGAACAAGCCTACGTCTTTTCTATCCTAAATTACCTAGAGCAGACAGTTCAGCAGCCCGGATCGCTTCGGAGATCGGCCCAACATTCTTCACTAGTTTCTAACTTCTAACCCTTCTTCTTATACTGTTGATCTTTTCTCTCCTTTGTGCTCCTCCGACCATAAACTTATCTCTGTCACCTGTCCTATCTCTTCAGCACGGCCACCCGATCCTCCCAGCCGGCGGCTCTTGTGGCACTTTGGCGCTGCAGACTGGGAGGTTCTCCGGCAGTACTTCTTTGATTATACATGGAAATATTTTTGCTTCAGTGCCCGGGGACCCTCGGAGAGTGCTGAATGCATTACCGAGGTAATCCTATCGGGCATGGAAGCATACATTCCATCTTCTTTCTCTCAGACTAATGCAAAATAGTCTTGGCTTACTCACGTTTATTCTACTGCTGTCCGTAATAAGGAGGAAGCATTCAAACGGTACTGATGCCTTAAAACTCAAGAATCTCATTCTTCTTATGTTTCTGCCTGGAATCAAGCCAAATTTGATGCCAAACACTCTTTCATCAATAATAAATGCACTGAACTATCGAACTCAAGCCTTTCCCAAGCTTTCTGGCATCTTGCCAAAATCCTCTCCAACAATTTTCCTTCCACGTCTTTCCCTCCCTTTTTCCACTCTGATGGCACAACCATCACTTCTTCCTCTGACAAAGCTGAACTCTTCATTTAAACTTTCGCTAGAAACTCAACCTTAGATGATTCCGGTGCTAATCCTCCCTCTCCACCCCTCTCTCTCCTATATATGCCTAATATCCTAATATCTTCTATAGCTGTATTTTCTACCCTCTCTGGGCTTGATACTAAGAAGGCGTACGGTCCGGATGGTGTTCCTCCTGTTGTAATCAAAAACTGTGATTACGTGCTGACTCCCTGCCTAAGCAAACTCTTTTGTCTCTGTCTCTCCTCTAAGGTCTTCCCTTCTTGCTGGAAGTTTGCTCTCATTCAACCTGTCCCAAAGATGGGTGACCACTCTAAACCTTCCAACTATCATCCAATTCCTCTCATCTATTGTATCTCTAAAGTTTTTTAAAATATTCTTGCTTCCAAATTGTTTAAGCATTTATCTTCTCATAATCTACTATCAGATCGCCAATATGGCTTCCTTAACACCTTATTAGCGGGCTAGCAGTCTATTTATATGTACCGCCCAGCGGGGTGTTTTTAGCCAAAATAGGGCTGTTTACGTGATCATTTTCATGCCTAAATAAGACCCAGAGCGTAAAACAAGTATCTATCCCTGAAAGGGCATAAACAGAGCTTTCCAATTACACCATAACGATCCTTTTATGACGGCTAGTTTTCTTGCAACAACCGCGCAACACGAGTGCAAAAAGCATGTAATTCGGTACTTTCCCCATACAATTCAGTATGTAGCGAGTGAGAGAGGGAGGGATGAGGTGGGATTCGTGTCAGTAGGTTCGCCGCGGTGGTCTGGAGCAGTCATACGCTCGCTACTCTCCTGCCACCACTTGTCTCTCTCTCTCAGCAACATTACGTGCTGAAATTGCCACACGACCTATGTCGCGCGCCGCCAGATAGTCCAGATTTATTATACTCGACTTACGTTGCGGGCCGACATTTAGGGGTTAAGGGTCACTCTACTGGTAATCTTCTCTCATATCTTACTAACTCTTGGTCATCCTCGGGACTTCGGTGAGACCTTTTCTATTGCGTTCGACATATAGAAGGCCTTCGTTAGAGTCTGGCACAAATTTCTAATTTGTAAATACCCTCCTTCGGTTTCTATCCCTCTGTCTGTGCCTTTGTCACTAATTTCTTTTCCGGCCGTTCCATAGCTGCGGTTGTGAACAACCATCGTTCACTTCGTCATCCTATCAACTCCGGTGTTCCTCAGGGATCTGTTCTATCTCTTATTCTCTTTCTAATTTTCATAAATGATCTTCTCAACTGTTCCTCCAGTCCTATCCATTCATATGCAGACGACTCTACCTTACACTATTCAATTCGTTTCCCAGAACGCCCCAGCCAGCAATCCCTCAAAAACAAACATAATGAAGCCATAGAACACTTATCTTCTGATCTAACTACCATCTCCAATTGGAGTAGAGAAAACCTTGTTACCTTTAATGGTTCCAAAAACCCTATTTCTCTATATATCTACCTGCCGTGAACTCCCAGCGAACTTTCCCCTATTCTTCAGAAATACAAAAATCAATCCTTCATCTTCTCTCAGTATTCTTGGTGTCTCTTTTTCTTCTTCTCTTTCTTGGAAAAACCATACTACCAGTCTTGCTAAGGCAGCCTCCCTAAAGCTGGATGTGCTCAACCACCTCAACGGGTTCTTTATTCCTGCTCAGCTTCTTGCTCTGTACAGGGGCTCAGTGCGTCCTTGTATTGAGTATTGTTCACATGTGTGGTTAGGATCCTCTCACACAGCTATTCTACACAAAGTAGAAAGGAAAGCCTTTTGTATCATAAACTCCCGTTCCCTCACCGACTCTCTGCAATCTCTCTCTCTTCGTTGCAATGTTGCATATCTCGCGCTATTCTATCGCTACTACAATAATCAATGCTCCTCAAAGCTCTCTCAGTGCATGCCACCTCCTCTACGTAGGGTACGTTTTTTTTTTTTTTTTTTTTTCTATGTGAGTGAGGGAGGCAAAAGGCAGAACTGCCTATAGCGAGTGCCTCCCCAAAAGTTGAAGGAGTGACAGGGCCAAAATCAAGGGACGTTCGAGCCAAAATGCCTGGACACACAGAGTTTGAAGCAATTTAAGTCATAGGAAGAGGGAAAGACTGATTCTGGGAGAGAGTTCCAGAGGTCAGCTGTTGAATAAAAGAATGACTGAGAGTAGCGTTTCACTCTTGGGTTGGAGAGTTGCACAGAGTAGGGGTGGGATTGTGTTGCAAGATGGGTACCACGTGCCCTACGTAAAGGAGGTGGTATACACTGGGAAAGCTCTGAGGAACACTGATTATTATAGTAGCGATAGAATAGCGAGAGATATGCAACGTTGCAGCGAAGAGAGAGAGATTGCAGAGAGTTGGTGAGTGGACGGGAGTTAATGATACGAAAGGCCTTCCTTTCAATTTTGTCTAGGAGAGCAGTGTGAGAGGAACCTCCCCACGCATGTGAACAATAATCAATACAAGGACGCACTATGCCCCTGTACAGAGCAAGAACCTGAGCAGGGGTAAAGAACCCCCTAAGGCAGTTGAGCACACCCAGCTTCAGGGAGGCTGCCTTAGCAAGACAAAGGAGTACAAAGGAAATCAAGCAACAACAGATCTAGTGACCCTTCTAGGTTGCTTGTCCTCCAAAACACTGAGGATCAAGTGTCCAAACAGTGGTTTACAGTGGGTAAGGGAACATTGGAAAGGGAATTACTGCCCTGGAACTAATGTCCGAGGCAAGATTAGGAAGTTAGTAGAGGACAGATGGGTTAGTAACTGAGGGGGGGATAAAATAAAGCTATTCATTTACAAACGCAGTCAGTCGCGGGTTTGATGCGAGATATTTGTCCAGGCGGAGTTTAAATGAATCAACGGTGATGCAGTCTATAAAGTTTCGGGGAAGCCCATTCCACAAGTTGACAACTCGATTGAAGAAGAAATTCTTAGATTCGTGCGAGTTAAAAGATTTACCAATAATTTTGCAACCATTTCCCTATGTGTAATTAGATTGGTCGATAGTGAAGTACTTACTAAAGTTCATATTGCCGATGCCTTTGATGATTTTGAACACTTGAATTAAGTTACCTCTTAATCTGCGCTGGGTTAAAGGAAATAGATTTAATTCTTTAAAGGCCGCGTCATACAGAGGTCGACCGCGACCCGACAGTAACCCGAAGGCAATGACTTGCAAAAATAATTCAAATTTTTGCGGTTCGAGTGTATTCGGCCCAATAATCTGGCGACATCGAGTATGATTCTGGTATGTTCGAGTCATTCTAGTCATGCTCTGGTCATCACCCGAATGTTCGAGTGAGTCGGCCAAAAGTTAGTGTATGCGTTAACTTTTGGGAAATCCTTGAGTGCGTTCGATTTATATTCGATTCGTATTCGGCTTACATTCTACCATATTCTGATCGCATTCGACCTATTCGAGTCACTTTCGAGTCAAAAAATTTAACCCGATTCATACCAGAACTGATCGAACCTAAGTGGACTTAGACCCGATGATGTAGACCGTAACCCGAATTAGACTCGATGCTCAGTGGCCAATTCCTACATAAACTTGTTCGAAAGTCAACTGGTTCTCGATGCAGACCCGAATTTCAGGATGATGACTGGATGGATACCCGAATACTACTCGAAAATTACTCGATGCATGTTCGACATTCCTAATTAGACTCGATGATTACTCGATCGGGATCCGAATTACTAGAATGTAAGTCGAAGGGTTATTGAAGCCAAGTCGAATCAAACCCGAACGCGAGTCGATGGGCGGAACCACGTGAAGCAGGCCCGTGTGCGGTTGGAGCGGCCCGAATTATCGTACAATGCCACCCACGCACGGGCCCTATATATTAGCGGGTGGGAGGCATTCGCTCCATTCCACACCAGCACCCACCGCCCACCACGTCTCTCTCGCCCTCCACGTCTCTCTCGCCCACCACATCTCTCTCTCCAACTCTTGTCGCCAACATGCCCGGTAACTATGGTAAAGGAGGCAAGGCAGTGAAGAGGCCCCGCAAATTTACCATGGAGTCTGTGGACCTGTTTGCCACCGAGCAATCCCAAGATGAAAGCGAGGAGGAAGTAGAGGAGAGGCAGCACATCGACTCCAACCCTGTTTTCGACGATGAAAACCAAACTGAGGAAGCAGAGTCACAGTCTATTATTATAGTAAAGAAAGCCCATGTTCCTCACAAAAAGACCCACCCTATCGTGTCAACTGAAGGTGACAGTCCTTCGGAACAGGAAAGCGAGGATGATGACGCCACCCAAGATGACCTCACGCCACTCACCGAGCCACCTACCCAGACACCCACGACATACACCGAGACGCCTACCCAGACCACGCCGCCCATCAACCCAGTAGAACCGATGCCGAAAAGGAGGAGGAGGACCTACGCCAGGTTCCCGGATCAGAAGGAGGTGGAAGTGGCCGAGTGGTATTCCGAGCATGAGTTCCTGTACAACAGGAAAATGAGGGCCCACAAGGATAAAAACATGCGGGAGAAAACACTCGCCACGATGGCAAAGGAGCTCAACATTGAAGGTTGGTTGTGTGCGTTCTTATGATATAATAACCATTATGTTGAGTGATATTACTTACAAATACCAAACACATCTATGTTTCTGGAATAATTTACCTGTGCCGTGCAAAGTGGATACATATTTATCATAAAGTTTGGCGTTAACATTGCTGGCGAATCTTGTTTTTTCGGAATTGAAATAAGTAGGTAATATTTGGAGTTAATAATAAATAATGTTTCGTGTGCAGTCTTGCATTGTACTTCCCTCATATCAATCTGTGCAGTGTGGTTACCTGCCCTGGTGAACCATACTTATTCATGTTGACTGATAATAAATTCGGTTGTGATAATCTTTGTCTCCATACTATTTATATTTTGTACGTAAACACTCCTAATATATAGTATTTAAATTTTTCAGTGGAAGCACTCAACAAATGGATGGAAGGGATGAGGACCAGGTACGGGAAGCTTGACAAGATCCCCGTGTCTGGTTCAGGTGCGGTCCCGCTGACGGAGAGAGACGCCTGGATCAAGACCCACTTCGCGTTCCTCAAACCCCATCTTGTTAAGTTGCCCGCCAGAAAGAGCAAGGTGCGTTTACCAAGTCTATTGCAATTATATTTCTAATAAAAAATAAATGTTAAAGGTATAAATAAATATCTTGGTGCTGTTCAACATAAGATTTAATAAACATAAGTGACATAAATGTTTCACCATTATTGTTGGATGTTGTAAATAGAATAAAATCGAATATTAATATTGTCTAACATGTATAATACTTATTTTAATTTTGTCTATGTATAAATAATAAGCTGCCCCCACATTATTGTGAATATTTATTGCTATGTAAAAGTTACCAAATTAAATAACCATTGATATTATATTATATATATATATATATATATATATATATTTTTTTTTTTTTTTTTTTTTTTTTTTTCTTTAATACATACGAGGTTGAAAGAAATGGCAATTTCTGCGTTGGAAATTTTATTATTCAAAGTTTCCAGGTCTCTGATGAGTTTTCGCTGGGTGGCAGGAAGTAGATGAAGGAGATGAGCAAAATTCATGGTGGTACAGGGTTACATAAATGTACATGATGATACAGGATATACGACGCGTTTCACTGGACAACCAGCATTATCAAATAAGGAAGGAATGATATAAAAGGTAAACAGGAAGGGTATATATAGAGTGTGGAGGATCAGAGGAGGCGGAAAACAGGGGGCAAAAGTCTGCTATTGGTGGAAGCGTAAACTAGGAGAGAGAAAGGGGTTAACCGCTTCACGCATGCGCACTGGATGCGGGATGGTGGTCAGTAGGTGGGGTCGAAGCTGATTGGCTGCGTGTCGAGGGGCGTGGCCTAAGTTGTGTAATCTCCTTGGGAGATTACCTATACTCGAAGCTTTATATATCCAAGCCTTACATCCCAACACTTTGACCAAATATAATAATAATAAATTAGGGGCTTTATCTTAATGAACTGAGACTTTGACCAAATATAATAATAATAAATTAGGGGCTATATCTTAATGAACTTATGTTTCAAGGATATATATATATATATATATATATATATATATATATATATATATATATATATATATATATATATATATATATAACAACTTTATAACAGGTCAGGATATTTAGTGCTGTGATTAACTTTCGGGTTTGTATACAATATATTTATCAAAGACTTTGACACTTTTATAATACGGCATCGAATGGAGTTTGATTTGTGTCATTGCAATGACAGTATTGGGACACCTACGGCAGTCACACTGCAACATTGTGCAACACTTATAAAACGGGTGTGGGATATTATGGACCTGCATATAGTGGAAACGTACCTTTTTACTTGTCCTGCCAGGCAAGGCGCTGTTCAGGGCGGTTGTAGTACTGGGTCAGGTAGTCCCTCGTCACTTTGGCAGCGGCTGGTCCTCTCTGGCGCCGAAGTGGCTCCAAGCCATCCAAGGGGTCCCTCGCCCAATCACTTTGGGGTATTTCAGGGTGACGAAGTCCGGCTTCTGGTTGGGGGTCGATTAGCATATTGTGGAGTATGCATGAAGCCAGGACTACCTTCGCCACGGTACTGGGGTGTACGTTGATGGTAGTCAGTAGGCACCTGAAGCGGTTGGCTAGCATACCGAAGGCATTCTCTACCTGCCTCCTGGCCCTAGACAGTCTGTAGTTGTAGTTTCTCTTGTCATCATCGAGCCCTCGGTGTGGGTGTGGCTTCTGCAACCACTCCCTCATTGGGAATGCGTCATCACCAACCAGAAAGTAGGGCACTGGCTGGTCCTCCCCTGGGAATGGCTCGGGTGGTGGCAATCCTGCTGCTCCGTCCTCCAGGGCCTTCCGGATGTCAGTCACCTGGAATATACCACCATCAGATGCTGACCCGTTCGTTCCGTCAACGTACATAAATTTTCCCAGGTGATCGACTATTGCCAGGAGCACAATGGAGTGGTAGTGCTTGTAATTGTAGTACAAGGATCCGCAGTTGCTTGGATGCTGTATGGCAATGTGCTTCCCATCAATTGCCCCAATGGTGTGTCCGAAGTTCCACCTATCCTTGAAGCCCTTGGCGACCTCCTTCCAACCTTCAGGTGTTGATGGGCACACTATTTGCTCCTCCATGTATTCCTGTATGATTGCCTCACACGTCTCCCGCACTGCCAGTGATATCGTGTTGGCACCTACATGGAAGTTCAGTGCCATGCTCTTATAGGCCTCGCCAGTGGCCAAAAAGCGTAGTGTCATGGCAACTCCCAGTCCGGGCTCCAGGGGCTTCTTTCAGTTGGTCTCGTCCTTCTTGATCCTGGGTGTGACACGTTCGACAATCATATTAAACAGCTCCTCGTCCATACGCAAAAAGTATTTATAGGTAACCACGTCAGTTTCCTGGAGTTTCTTCAGCAACTGATGGTAGTGTCCGTGTGTCTCTCGCTGTGCCACCCATGGCTTGACGCTGCAGCTTCGGGGTTTCCTTGGTCGTCGTGGCCGTCGAGGTTGAGCACGTTGGGGTTCACGTTCTTTGTCCATGATGGCGCGGGCAGTAATCTGATATCTGAGGTTGGCATTAACTATCTCCTGCCTTAAGATTGCCAACTCCAATGCCTCGTCATCCATCTCTTCTGGTCGTGATGGGTCCGGGAGGTTGCTTTCCTGTGACATGTTGCTGTGTTGGGTGCACTGTACAAATGAAGTTTGTGTGAGCACACCCTCTCTTTATATAGTGGGGTGATGCAAAACCTCATAATCGTGTCATAATCAACTTATTCTATTAACGTTCGACTTACATTCTGGTTTCATTCCGGTTGGGTTCTTGACTTCGGGTGGGGTTCGGTTTTCATTCGGTTTTAAGTCGGGTTACTTCGGGTGTGACTCGGTTTTAACTCGGGTTGGTATCTGCTACTCGGGGTCACCGTCGATTAGCTTTCGACTCATGGTCGATTCAATTCCGTTCAACTTCTGGTTAGTTTCGAGTAATATACAGAATAACATCGACTCGTATTCGAGACGCATTTGAGTCCCTCGGGTAGCATTCGAATTGCTTTCTAGTCATAGTCAGGGTACGAGTCTCATTCGGGTGAAAAGTGCAAATCATTGCCTTCGGGTTACTGTCGGGTCGCGGTCGACCTCTGTATGACGCGGCCTTAAGACGCTCTTCGTATTGTTTGTTCTTTAGGCTAGGTATCATTTTGGTAACTCTACGTTGAACTCGTTCTAGCTTGTTTATACCTTTTTGGTAATAAGGGCACCAGGATTGAACGCAGTATTCCAAAAGAGGGCGGACTAAGGAATTGTAAAGGGTTAGGATAACTTCTTTGGATTTATGCTCAAATGACCTGCCTATAAAGCCAATTATTTTGTTTGCCTTCTTAACAACTTCTGAACATTGTTGACTCGGTTTTAGGTTACTCGATATTGTTACTCCCAGATCGGTTTCTATGTTTACATTCTTAAGCTGGGTGCCATTCATCGAATAGTTTGCTTTCTCATTTAGGTATCCGATATGTAGTACTTTACATTTATCCGCATTGAAACTCATTTGCCAAATTTGGGCCCAACATGACAATTTATCTAGATTGTGTTGCATATCGTCAACTTGTTCTTTTGAGAGTACGCTATTTGCAATTTTTGTATCGTCAGCAAATTTTGAAACTGTACAGGTGAGACTCTCATCTATGTCGTTGATGTAAATTAGAAAGAGAATTGGTCCTAGTACCGATCCCTGGGGTACCCCACTACTTACATTGGTCCATTTAGATGCCTTACCGTTTATGACTACTCTTTGCTTTCTGTTGCTGAGCCAATTTTCTATCCATTTCAACACACCGTCTTGTATTCCATGCGCTTTTAGTTTTAGCAGTAAACGTTTGTGGGGAACTTTGTCAAAGGCCTTTTGAAAATCAAGGTAAGTAATATCTACAGCTTTACTCTCATCGTAGAGGTTGAGGATATCGTGGAAGAAGTCTAAGAGGTTTGTTAAACAGGAACGTTTTTTTACGAAAGCCATGTTGAGTATCTTTAAGTATGTTATTTTCCTTTAAGTGATTTACGAGTCTGTCTTGTATGATAATTTCTAGCATTTTACATACAACTGAGGTTAAGCTAATTGGACGATAGTTACTGGGTAGGAATTTGCTGCCTTTTTCTAATATCGGTGTTACGTTGGCTAGCTTCCACTGATCAGGCATAGTTCCAGACTGCAAGGATTTATTGAATAGTAATGTCAGTGGTTTGGAGAGCTCATCCTTAGCTTCCTTTAGAACTCTAGGCGAGATTGTATCAGGTCCAGGCGTTTTATTTACCTTGAGTTTATCTAAACAATTCAATACTTCTCTCTCTGTAACGGTGATATTGCTTAGAACATCTGAATTATCAATCTGAATCGGCGATGGTGTAGGGATATCACTGAGGTCTTCTGTTGTGAAAACTGATGCAAAGAAGGTATTGAGGGCATTACTCATTTGTACTTCGTCTTTGGTGTATTCTCCATTTTCATCACTAACGGTCCAACAGTTGAAGTAACTACTTTTTTCTTTCTGATATAACTATAGAATTTTTTCGGGTTTGTTTTACTTTGATTCGCAATATGTAACTCTAAGGTCTTTTTACTTTGCTTAATTAACTTTTTGGCTTTGCGTCGTAGCTCTACAAATTTCACCCGTTCTTCGTCATTTTGTGAGGATTTTAATCTATCATTAGCAATTTTTTTTAGCAAGCAGGCAGTTTGAAATATCTTTATTCCACCATTTGGGCTTATTATTATGGCCTGGACGCCGTATTTTCGATGGTATGCAGTCTTGCACTGCAAATATGGTAAGACTGGTATTATGGTCCTTCCAACTGAGAGCAGAAGAAAAAGAGACACCAAGAATATTGAGAGAAGATGAAGGATTGACTTTTGTATTGTTGAAGAATAAGGGGTAGTCCGCAGGGAGTTCCTGACGGGTAGATACAGTAGATGGAGAAATTGGGTTTTGGAAGCATTAAAGGTAACAAGGTTTTCTCTGCCCCAATTGGAGATAGTAGTTAGATCAGAATTTAAGTGTTCTATGGCTTCATTCCGTTTGTCGTTGAGGAATTGCTGGCTTAGGCATTCTGAAAAACTAATGGAGTAGTGTAAGGTTAAGTCGTCTGGGTATGAATGGATGGGAGTTGAGGTACAGTTGAGAAGATCATTTATAAAAACTACAAAGAGAATAGGAGATAGGACAGAGCCCTGAGGAACACCAGAGTTTATAGGGTGAGAAAGTGAGCGATAGCCGTCCACAACCGCAGCTATGGAAGGGCCGGATAGGAAATTAGAGACAAAGGCACAGATGGAGGGATAGAAACTGAAGGAGGGTAGTTTAGAAATTAAAGATTTGTGCCAGACTCTATCGAAGGCTTTCGATATGTCTAGTGCAATCGAAAAAGTCTCACCGAAGTCCCGAAAGGAGGATGACCAAGAGTTAGTAAGATATGAAAGAAGATCACCAGTAGAGCGACCCTTAACCCGTACAGCCCCAGCGACGCGCCTGACGCATCGGCGATGTATGTAACGCACAGCCCCAGAGACGCGCCTGGCGCGTCACCCTAATTGCGCCGTCCGTTACCTCAGGTGTACCCACTCAAGAGGGCTCAGATTTGTATGGGAACTGTGTACGTATCCCACGCAACCGTGAGGGCACAATAACCTGTTTTTTTTGGGGTAATTACCTTCAATTTTTTACTCTTGTAAAATACGTTTTCGGGGGCTCTGTAGGACCATTCTTTAAGCTTTTTGAGCGGGTTTGTGGTTATTCCTTCATTCCTAACCCATTCGCTATTGTTTCTGGAATAAAAAAAAAAATTGAAAACCGGCCGGGTTCTGGTGAACAAACATTACAAAACTAGCCGGGGCTGGACGGGTTAAGGAATCCATACTGGCGATCTGAGAGTAGATTATGAGAAGAGAAATGCTTAAGAAATTTGGAAGCAAGAATAGTTTCAAAAACTTTAGAAATACAAGAGATGAGAGCAATTGGACGATAGTTGGAGGGTTGAGAGCGGTCAGCCTTCTTTGGGACAGGCTGAATGAGAGCAAACTTCCAGCATGAAGGGAAGACGTTAGAGGATAGACAGAGACGAAAGAGTTTGCCTAGGCAGGGAGTCAGCACGGAAGCACAGTTTTTGAGTACAACAGGAGGAACACCGTCCAGACCGTACGCCTTATTAGTATTAAGCCCAGAGATATAGAGAGTACATCTTTAGAAGAGATTAGGATATTAGGCATAAGTAAGAGAAAGGAGGGTGGAGAGGGAGGTATAGCACCGGAATCATCCAAGGTGGCGTTTCTAGCAAAAGTTTGAGCGAAGAGTTTAACTTTGTCAGAGAAAGAAGTGATGGTCGTGCCATCAGAGTGGGAAAGGGGAGGGAAAGACGAGGAAGAAAAATTGTTGGAGAGGTTTTTGACTATATGCCAGAAAGCTTGGGAAGAGCTAGAGTTGGATAGTTCAGTGCATTTATTATTAATGAAAGAGTGCTTGGCAAGTCGAAGAACAGATTTGGCTTGATTCCGGGCAGAAACGTAAGAAGAATGAGTCTTGAGATTTAAGGCGTCGGTACCGTTTGAATGCTTCCTCTTTATTGCGGACCGCAGTAGAACATGCGTGAGTAAACAAATATTTTTTAGCATTAGTCTGAGAGAAAGAGAATGGAATCTATGCTTCCATGCCCGATAGGATTACCTCGGTAATGCGTTCAGCACTCTCCGAGGGTCCCCGGCCACGGAAGCAGAAATAATTCCATGGGAAATCAAAGAAGTACTGCCGGAGAGCCTCCGAGTCGGCAGCGCCGAAGTGGCACAAGCGCCGCCGGCTAGGAGGATCGGGTGGCTGTAATGGAGAGATAGTAGGACAGGTGACAGGGTTTATGGTTGGAGGAACCCAAAGGAGAGAAAAGATCGACAGTATAAGAAGAAGGGTAAGAAGTTAGAAACAAGTCAAGAATGTTGGGCCGATCTCCGAGGCGATCCGGGATACGGGTGGGTTGCTGAACCAACTGCTCTAGGTCATTTAGGATAGAAAAGACGTAGGCTTATTCACCAGGTGGGTCAGTAGTGTGAGAGGAGAGCCATTGGCGGTGGTGAATGTTGAAATCTCCTACGATGGAGATTTCTGAGAAAGGAGAAATGTATAGAATGTGTTCCACTGTAGAGTTTAGATAGTCAAAGAATTTGGGAAAGTTGGTAGAGTTAGGGGAAAGATAGACAGCACAGAAATATTTAGTAAGAGAATGACAGGAAAGTTTGAGCCATAAAGTTGAGAATTCAGAGGAGACGAAATCGGGAACACGAGAGCAAGTGAATTTGTTATGCACATACGCACAACATCCGCCTTTGGCTTTGAAACTAGGATAGAGAAAGTAGGAGGATACAGAGAAGGGGCTGCTGGATGTTGCATCAGACACCTGAGTTTCGGTGAGGAAAAGAAGATCAAGTTTGTAAGAGGAGAGATGGTGTTCAACAGAGTGAAAATTAGAGGAAAGTCCACGAATGTTGCGGAAATTTATAGAAAGAGTAACAGGCCGAGGTCCAGGTAATACCCCGTCTTGCAACACAATTCAACCTCTACACTGTACAACTCTCCAACTCAAGAGTGAAACGTTACTCCCAATCATTCTTCTATTCAACAGCTGTCCTCTGGAACTCTCTCCCTGAATCCATCTTTCCCTCATCCTATGACTTAAATTGTTTCAAACTCTGTGTGTCTAGACATGTTGGCTCGAACGTTCCTTGATTTTGGCCCTGTCACCCTTTTAACTCTGGGGGAGGCATTCGTCACAGGCAGTTTTCCCTTTTGTCTCCCTCATCCACAAAAAAAAAAAAAAAAAAAAAAAAAAAAAATTATATATATAATATATATATATATATATATATACCGGTATATATATATATATATATATATATATATATATATATATATATATATATATATATATATATATTCAATGGATATATTGGACATATAGGACAGGTACGATAGACTAATAATTGCAATTATTCTGCAATATATCTTGAACAAATAGATAGTATTTATTATTTTAAATTTAAAAAAAATAGATGTTCAAATTAGTCTATAAAGACAAAGTTAATATTCATCAATATATGAGTAATTCAATAAATAGACTGTGAACTGAAAAAGCTATCTGTGAAACGTTGTCATTAAATTGCTCCTCCTCATATGGTGTTTATATTAATTGCTCCTCCTCATATGGTGTTTATATTAATTGCTCCTCCTCATATGGTGTTTATATTAATTGCTCCTCCTCATATGGTGTTTATATTAATTGCTCCTCCTCATATGGTGTTTATATTAATTGCTCCTCCTCATATGGTGTTTATATTAATTGCTCCTCCTCATATGGTGTTTATATTAATTGCTCCTCCTCATATGGTGTTTATATTAATTGCTCCTCCTCATATGGTGTTTATATTAATTGCTCCTCCTCATATGGTGTTTATATTAATTATGTCAACTTTTTAAACATTATTTCAACATTGTTAGAAGAGCTACTCATATAAAGACTTAACATGAACCAACCAAGGCACAAACAACATGGCGCATTTTTTGTTTCCGATACGGGTTGAAACGGAACTAGCGAAGTGGAAGTGGGAGGAGGATGGGTAGAGGGTGGGTGGAGGAGAGTGCGTGGGTGGCATTCCCGGTAAAAACAAGATTTATACAGTAAGGAAGGGTGAGAAGTCAGTGTCGTAAATGAGGAATCTAACAGTCTAAGGATAATCATCGACACAACCAACATGTCGAGTGGAAGGCTATTTATTTTAGTCTTTGTTGTTCTATTTGAATGAGGGAGAAAAAAGGCAGAACTACCTGTGACGAGTGCCTCCCCCAGAGTTGAAAGAGTGGCAGGGCCAAAATCAAGGAATGCTCGAGATAAAATGCCTGGACACACTTAGTTGGAAACAATGTCATAGGATGAGGGGAAGATGGATTCGTGGAGAGAGTTCCAGAGCTCAGCTGTTATATAGAAACAAAGATTAAGAATATCAATTAACACTTGACTTGGAGTTATCTTACATAATTTTGATAAACATTATTTTACCTATTTGTAACAATATTTTTGAGAGTAAATCTAATTTACTTACCTTTAAGTTATATATATAATCTTGAAAACATTAAATTCAATAAGATTTATACACCGCGTCTATTTATATTATACATTCTTATATATACAAACAAACTAATGTGAAGACTAATTATATCAGTGAGGGGTATAAGAGATTATGCAGATGAATGACAACTTAAGTTGGAAAGTCGTCAGGATACATTGAAAGACCTTTGGCATTTGAAACAAGGCAGGCTGAAGGTTAAATTGGGATGTTGTAGCAAGAGTGAAAATGGTCGAATGATAATATGAACACAACTAAATAAAACAAAATATAAATATATAAATAAATACAAATATATACAGTATATATATATATATATATATATATATATATATATATATATATATATATATATATATATATATATATATATATATATATATATATATATATATATATATATAATTGTTTATACTAAGCAGTGGCCAAAAAATAAAAAAAATAATAAAATAAATACAAGGCGATGCAATATTTGTTTTTGTATGTGGATTATTATGTTTTTTTCCACCAACCAATTTCACATCTAAACTCAATAAATGAAATCAACAAATACATATGGTACTCCAAGGACTCGAACCCAGGATACTCACATCGAAATTTCGCGCACTTATGCATTACGCTATCAAGACATGTGGCAAAACTGCCCGTAATAAGTGTATCCCCCAAAGCTGAAAAAGAGTGAGATAGATAAATTACAGTAGTTTAGCCCCTTCTCTACCGGCGACGTCTTTTTAATGCTATTCTAGCTATATTTCGACGATTTTGTGCAGTTTAAGACGGATCTGAGGTAGTAAAAATGGTTAGGTGAGATAGTTCAAAGCCCGCTAATTGCTGGAGACTCATTTGAAACTGAATACAATCGCTTAATTTAATAATACCCAGATTAAAGTTGAAAGGCTGGCACCGGTCTTGCTCATTTCTTACTCATTTCCTTTCGTGGCATTTCACTGTTAACCCCTAACAATGAAATGCCACCGAAGGAAATGAGTACGACGCAGGAACATTATAAAAATACAAATAATAAAACCCGAAATAAACGAAAAACTGAATAATGAGAAGATGGGCAGAGACTGGCAGGGAAAAAGGAGTGGGATGTGTGGGAAGGATTAACGAGAGGGAGGAGGGGGGAGGGTGGTGGAGGCTGATAGGAGGAAGACTAGTTTTTGTTGCATCCATTGAAAGTGAGATCAGGAGGAACAGAGGGGGCGAGGGGGCGAGGGGGCGAGGACATGTTTGTAAGAAGATGGTATGTCCTTCTAGCTGTATGAAGGAGACAAAAGGAAAAGCTGCCTGTAACAAGTGCCCCCCCCCCCCCCCCCTCCCCACCCCCCTAGGTTGAAGGAGTGATAGAATGCCCAAATCAAGGTACAGTACATTGGAGGTACTTTAGATGTGTGGGAATGAAGTGTGGTGTGCTTGTTGAGTGTAGTGAAATGAATAGGAGGAGGAGGATGTGTTTGTGAGAGTTAGCTAGATTACTCTCTGTGTAATTAAGGCACAAATAGAAACAGCTGTGGGGGAAGCCAGGCAAATGAAACAGGAGTTCCAGCAACTGTTTATCATATGCCTATGTGTCGGCCCCTGGGTACTGCCCTGCTTGATTGGTGTTTACAATATGTTTTATGTATGCATGTATGTTATTTCTTATTTTGTCTATGTAGATGAGGGAACACAAGGCAAAACTGCCTGTGATGAGAGCCTCCCCCAGAGTTGAAAGAGTGACCGGGCCAAAATCAAGGAATATTCGAGCCAAAATGACTGGTCACACGGAGTTTGAAACAATTTAAGTCATATGATGAGGAAAAGATTGACTCAGGAAGAGAGTTCCAAAGCTCAGTTATTGAATAGAAGAACGACTGGGAGTAACGTTTCACTCTTGAGTTGGAGAGTTGCAAAGATTAGGGGTGTGATTGGGTTGCAAGACGGGTACTACGTACCCTAGGTAGAGGAGGTGGTATACACTGAGAGAGCTCTGAAGAACACTGATTTTTGTAGTAGCGGTGGATTAGGGAGAAAGATGGAACATTGCGGCGAAGAGAGAGAGAGAGAGAGAGAGTGCAGAGAGTCGGTGAGTTAATTGGAGTTAATGATTCGAATTGCTTTCCTTTCTACTTTGTCTATAAGTGCTGTGTGAGAGGATCCTCCCCACACATGTGAACAATATTTAATACAAGGACGCAATGTGCCCCTGCACAGAGCAAGAAGTTGTGCAGGGGTAGAGAACCCCTTGAGGCAGTTGAACACACCCAGCTTCTGGGAGGCCGCCTTAGCAATACTGGTAGTTTTGTCTTTACAAGTGATAGCAGAAGAAAAGAGACACCGAGAAAACTGAGAAAAGGTGAAGGGTATATTTGTTTATTGTTGAAGTATAAGGGATAGTATTCTGGGAGTTCACGACAGGTAGATCGATGGAGAAATTGGGTTTTGGAAGCATTAAGGGCAACAAGGTATTATCTGCCCCAATTAGAAGATAAGTTTGTTTTTGAGAGATTTCTTCTCTGGGGCGTTCTGGGAAATTAATTAAATAGTGTAAGATAGAGTCGTCTGCATATGAATGGATAGGAGTGGAGGTACAGTTGAGAAGATTATTCATGAAAATTATAAAGATAATTGGAGTTAGGACAGAACGCTGAGGAACACCGGAGTTGATAGGATTATGAAGTGAACGATGGCTGTCCACAACCGTAGCTATGGAACGGCCGGAAATGATATTAGAGACAAAGGCACAGATGGAGTGATAGAAACCGAAGAAGGGTAGTTTAGAAATTAAAGATTGTGCCAGACTCTATCGATGGCCTTCGATACATTTTTCGGTAGAAAAATGCACCGGCCGAAGTCCGGCTCCTCCTAAAGTACAGGCTCGCTTTCGCTCGCCAGGAACAAAATCGACAAATAATGGCACGAAAGGTCTCAACATTGATAGTAATGGGGTGAAAGGTCATATAATCGCCAAACTAATAGGGCCAACGTCTAATAATATCAAAACTAATGGGGGTAAAAATGAGGGAGTAAGGGGTTCAGCAAAACATCCCTCAAGTGAAAATATCACATAAAAGTTCCAATTCCTAGGGTCCTGCACCACTTTCACGTTCCCTCGCCCCTTTCTCTTTCTCGTCTATAGTCTGTTTCTATCCAGCTGACGGAAAGTGAATTCCTTAGCAACGGATTTATCGATATATTAGGGAATAATGTGGATCTGCAATACATATATACATACATACATACATTACATACATACATACATACATACATTACATACATACATACATACATACATACATACATACATACATACATACATACATACATACATACATACATACATACATACATACATACATACATACATACATACATACATACATACATACATACATACATACATACATACATACATACATACATACATACATACATACATACATACATACATACATACATACATACATACATACATACATACATACATACATACATACAGACATACATACATACATACATACATACATACATACATACATACATACATACATACATACATACATACATACATACATACATACATACATACATACATACATACATACATACATACATACATACATACATACATACATACATACATACATACATACATACATACATACATACATACATACATACATACATACATACATACATACATACATACATACATACATACATACATACATACATACATACATCCATACATACGTACTATACATCTAAGTCGTATTTATGCCAAGTTTTCATAATATTTCGCTATAAAGTTTACGTGATAGCTGAGTAACCAAGACAGCAACATGGCAATTTACCCTCAGCTGGAAAATAATAGACTATAGCAGGTGACGTCTACAATGGGACACGGATTCCTAGCCCCACCGCCCCCGAGAAGAAGATGATGGTAAGGTTAAGATGAGGAGGACGAATAGAAGTATGATGAAAGAAAACGAGAGAGAGAGAGAGAGAGAGAGAGAGAGAGAGAGAGAGAGAGAGAGAGAGAGAGAGAGAGAGAGAGAGAGAGAACTTTACCAGGAGACCTATTGACCTATACAATAAATGCGTGTTGAAAATATATACAATCTGAGAATGGGAGGGGGTGGGGGGGGGGGGGGGGGGGGGGGGGAGGGAAAGAGGGACTGCATTCGAAACTATAAAATTAGATAATAAACATTGAAACTAATCAAATACATGGAAGGTTAATAGCCTATAAACAAAGAGGCACACATACAGTATGTAATAATTATGTGAAATAATGAATTAAGGGGGTAGTGCTAGTTTCCTCGCTAGATCTCCATCAAGCTTAAAACAAAAAAACATGTTACCTTACATTTTGTACGTATAAAATTCTCAGATACAACAAAAAGCCACAATAAAAACAAAACAAAATAATAATAATAATAATAATAACAATAACAATATATATAATTATAATATTTGACAAACACAATACAAAGATGTAGCGGGTGAAGGCGAGTTAAAGGCAGCACAAAGATGTAGCGGGTGAAGGCGAGTTAAAGGCAGCACAAAGATGTAGCGGGTGAAGGCGAGTTAAAGGCAGCACAAAGATGTAGCGGGTGAAGGCGAGTTAAAGGCAGCACAAAGATGTAGCGGGTGAAGGCGAGTTAAAGGCAGCACAAAGATGTAGCGGGTGAAGGCGAGTTAAAGGCAGCACAAAGATGTAGCGGGTGAAGGCGAGTTAAAGGCAGCACAAAGATGTAGCGGGTGAAGGCGAGTTAAAGGCAGCACAAAGATGTAGCGGGTGAAGGCGAGTTAAAGGCAGCACAAAGATGTAGCGGGTGAAGGCGAGTTAAAGGCAGCACAAAGATGTAGCGGGTGAAGGCGAGTTAAAGGCAGCACAAAGATGTAGCGGGTGAAGGCGAGTTAAAGGCAGCACAAAGATGTAGCGGGTGAAGGCGAGTTAAAGGCAGCACAAAGATGTAGCGGGTGAAGGCGAGTTAAAGGCAGCACAAAGATGTAGCGGGTGAAGGCGAGTTAAAGGCAGCACAAATAAAAGAAAACGAGTATTGAAGGTAAAGGAGAAGGGGAAACTGACGCAACAAATAATTTGAGTACTAGCGACGTGTGTTGTATTTTAGTTTAGCAATATTTAGACGATATTATGCGGCTTAGGAAGCATCTGTGGTTGGGTGAGATAGTTTGAAGCCTTATTATTGCTAGAGGTCCTTCCTAAGCAGAATATAATCGTGTAATAGTTGCCAGAAAACGATGAAGAGGACGTCCCTGGTACTAAACGGGTTAAGGGAAACTATTATAAAGCAGACGAAGACGAGGAAGAAGATGAAAGACGAGGATGCGAAAGGGAGAGTTAAGGGGGGATGAGTGTATTTATTTGTTAATTTATTTATCTTTGTATTGATTTTTATTTTAGTCTCCAGACCTCTATGAAGCTTCAAAAAACGTTCCCGAGATAAATTTGTACATTTTTCGGTAGCAAAATGTCCCGGCCGAAAGCCGGTTCCTCCTACAATTACAGGCACGCTATCAATCGGCAGGAAAAAATCGACACCTAAATGGGACGAAAAGTGTTATTATGGGCAAAAACTGGGGCGAAAGGTTTTACAATCGCCAAACTAATAGGTCAAACTTCTTAAATTCTGAAAACTAATGGGGGCTAAGCATGAGGGAGAAGGGGGGCCAGACAAACGACCCAACCCCCCTTAACGGAAATTATCACAAAGCAGAGAAGAGGAAGATGTGAAGAGGAGGATGCGGAAGGGAGGGTTAAGGGGAGATGGGTCGTTTTTCTGGTGTCCCTTCTTCCTCATGTTTAGCCCCAATAGTTTTTATAGATTGTAAGACTTTCGGCTCATTAGTTTGATGATTTTCAGACCTTTTGTCACATTTTTTTCTTCAATATTCAGACTTTTCGTGTCATTTAGGTGTCGATTTATTCCTGGCGAGCGATAATGAGCCTGTAATTTAAGAGTAACCGGCCTTCGGCCGGGACATTATTCTATTGACAAATTTAAAAATGTATCTTCAAGGAGGGTCTTGGGCGGGTGTTTTTATTTATTTGATGAAGGTCTAGGGAGGAAACGAAAACAAATAGTATACAGATACATCCATGATCACATACAGTATATACGGTACGTCACTTAAAGGCCAGAGGTAGAGGCGTGAGAGGAAACACGTGAGAATGCGGAAGAAAGAAGATGATGATGATGATGATGATGACAAAGAAGAAGAAGAAGTAGAAGAGTATAATAATAATAATAATAAATAATAAATAATAAATAATAAATAATAAATAATAAATAATAAATAATAAAATAATAAATAATAAATAATAAATAATTAAATAATAAATAATTAAATACTAAATAATAAATAATAAATAATAAATAATAAATAATAAAATAATAAATAATAATAATAATATATAATAATAATACATAATAATAATAATAATAATAACAATACATACTAATAATAAATAATAATACAAATAATAATATAATAATAATAATAATAATAATAATAATAATAATAATATAATAATAATAATAATAATAATAATAATAATAATAATAATAATAATAATAATAATAATAATAATAATAATAATAATAATAATAATAATAATAATAATAATAATAATAATAAGCAGAAGCAGAAGCAGAAGCAGAAGCAGAAAGAATTGAGAAAAAGCTAAACAAGCGATAAATCAGAAATATATTGGACGTAAAACCGGCCAAAGGCCGGTTCCTCTTATATTTGCAGGCTCGCTATCGCTCGTCAAGAAAAAAACAACACCTAAATTGTACTATAGGTCTTAAAATTGACAACGAAATGGAGCTAAAGGTGTTAC
The DNA here is from genome assembly GCA_032716605.1 of Paralithodes platypus. Lineage (NCBI taxonomy): Eukaryota > Metazoa > Arthropoda > Malacostraca > Decapoda > Lithodidae > Paralithodes > Paralithodes platypus. The sequence goes on from CM064535.1 coordinate 1,803,536, forward strand.
AATCGCCAAACTAATGGGCCTGAATGTCTTAAAATATCAAAACTAGTGGGGCTAAACATGAGGGAAAAGAAGGAAAAAAAAGGATGGAATAAATTAACCCTTTCTGTACCAGCGACGTCATGTACTTTACCTTAAACTGTCTTGATGGTGTAATGGTTAGAGATCTGTACGTGGTGACCCAGGTTCGAATCCCGGGAAGATCACATGTTTTCATTAATTTCATTGGGAGGAGTTTGGTGTTGGGAGCGAAATAAATAAATTATATTATTATATTATATTCTAGGACTATTTAGACGATTTGATGTAGATTAGGAAGGATCTGTGGTCGTTTAAAGAGGTGGATTGAGACAGTTTGAAGCTTCATAATTGTTAAGAGGTCCTTCATAAACTGCATAAAATCTATTGGTAGTAGCCAGATATAGATAAGACATCGCCGGTACAGATGGGGTTAATGGCAATATATATTAAAAACACGTATATAGGTGAGGAAAGCCGTAACAAAATCCTTAGGAACAATAATAATATATATATATACGGTTTTGATAGCGTAATGGTTAGTGTGCGGAATATCGGTGTGAGTATCGAAAGGCTGGAATCCTTGGAGTGCCACATTTATTCTATGGTGTTATTGATTACAATAATTAGGTATATTTGTAAGTTGATTGGCGGGTTGGTGATAATAGGAATAGATAACTGTCTTGATGGTGTAATGGTTAGAACGGGTAAGAGTTGTGGTTAGAGCGGGTAAGAGTTGTATGATAATCCTAGGTTCGAATCCTGGGAGAATCACATGCTATCATTAATTTCATATGGGGGTTATTGGTGTTAAGAACGATGTTACAAATATTATGATAATATAATATGGTTAAGCTGAATGTATGCTAATTTAACCCCATCTGTACCGGCGACGTCTATTTAATTGTATTCTACCTACACTTAGACGATTTTATGAAGCTTAGGCAGGGTAAAACGATTAATTGAGATAGTGTGTAGCCGTTTAATTGGTAGGCATCCTTCCTAAGCTGAATAACATCGTCTAATAATTGCCAGAATGTAGTGAAAAGGATGTCACCGGTACTAAAGGGGTTCAGGGGCTAGTGGCTCGATGTTTGGTCTATTAATTAATGTATTAATTTATTTGTTATTGTTTTCGAAAGACCTCCATCAAGCTTAGAAAAACACACCTTAGATCCCCTTGCAAGATAAATGTGTACATTTTTCGGTAGAAAATTGTCCTGGCCGAAGGCCAGTTCCTTTTAGAATTACAGGCTTGCTTTCGCTCGCCTAGAAAAATAACACCTAAATTGCACGAAAAGTCTTAAAATTGACAACGAAATAGGGCGAAAGGTGTTAAAATCGCCAAACTATTGGGCCGAACGTCTTTTAATCTCAAAACTAATATGTTAAACATGAGTGAGAAGGAGATCCAGAAAAAGTGACAACCGCCTCCTTAAGTAAACAACAATATACGGGACACAACCAAATATCCAATATTTATAAACATAATCACAACACTGTAGATAAGCAAACTAAGGATTATGCCTACGAATGTGGTCATTATCCTTTGGTGAAAGTATCCGAGAATAATGTTTGATTCTTGATAAAGCGAATCATAAATATTTGGCCATACTTAAGGGGGGATGGGCGTATTTGTTTGGCCATACTTAAGGGGGGATGGGCGTATTTGTTTGGTCATTAAGGGGAGATGGGCGTATATGTTTGGCCATACTTAAGGGGGGATGGGCGTATTTGTTTGGCCATACTTAAGGGGGGATGGGCGTATTTGTTTGGCCATACTTAAGGGGGGATGGGCGTATTTGTTTGCTCGTTTATGTCTCTTGTTATAATTATTTTAGTTTCCTCCCTAGACCTCCATCAAGTTCATATCCCCCCCCCCCCAATAACAAATAAATACATAAATAAATACAAAGCTTCTTCATAGCCTACTTACTATTACTTTTAACCGCTTCTGCACCAGCGACTCATTTGTAATCTTATTCTTGCCATACTTGGAGGATATTATGCTGTTTAGAAAGGATCTGTGGTAGTAAAAAGGGTTGAGTGAGATGGTTCGAAGCCTGCTAAGTGCTGGAGGCCCTTTTTAAGTTGAATACAATCGTCTAATACTAGCCAGAATAAAGTTAAAAGGACGGCGACGTTACTTAAAGGGTTAACAAATATTACTTCGTCGAGAGTATTCGTTGATCATATACAAAGCATCCATATTTTCGCATTTTAGTATTTTCCTCAATTGCAATATATACCTACAATCATTCTCAACCCATAAATATTCTATAAATACTATAACTATTCAGAAAGAGTCAACAACCTTAATTAAGCCAATGTCACATGTACGCCTTTTTATGAGTTATTGTAGTCTGGCAGCTTTAAAATCTGAGTTATGTCTGACCTCAACCACCATATAATTTATACCTTCAGTCTAGTTTCTGATTCCAATGTGTAATTCTCAATATATTACCAGAACAACTTTGGCTCATCGAAAATTGCCGGAAAATGTGCTTGTGTAACATCACCTTAAGCCTAAGGGGAGGTTTTTAGTTTATTCCCTAGACCTCCATCAAGCTTAAAATGACACTCCTAGACCCCTTATCATTACACTCCTAGACCCCTTATCATTACACTCCCAGACCCCTTATCATTACACTCCTAGACCCCTTATCATTACACTCCTAGACCCCTTATCATTACACTCCTAGACCCCTTATCATTACACTCCTAGACCCCTTATCATTACACTCCTAGACCCCTTATCATTATCAAGATTAATTTGTAAATTCTTCGGTAGAAAAATGCCGGGCCGAAGGCCGGATCCTATTAAATTACAGGCTCGCTTTCGTTCGCCAGGAGAAAATCGCTTGTGTAACACTGGCTTAATTAAGAGAGGAAGAATGACCGGGCAAATTAAATGGCGAAGCAAAAAGGCATCATTGGCGAACACATAAATCTCATGCACACGAGGAATATAAATATATGCTATTTTCTGAAGTCTGAATGTATACTATATATATATATATATATATATATATATATATATATATATATATATATATATATATATAAATTTAAATTAATTAAATATATCAAAATGCCATATTACGGTCACATCAGTTTTAAGTAGAAGAAGGTCATAACTAAATTACTTAAAGATGTTTTCCCAGCGGTGGATTTTCGGGTAATCTTAACTAATGACTTCAGAATTGGTAACTTTTTTAACGTAAAAGATTGGATACCGGATCTTCAAACATCGTGTATGAATTTTCATGTCCTGGTTGTCAGGCCAGGTACATAGGATCCACTGGACGATCCTTGAAAGTCAGGGTGTTTGAGCACAGGGGTAGGAGTGTGAGATCAAATACATTTTTACAAACTGCTTCTTTTTCGGCCATTAGGAACCACGCACGCGAGGAAGACCATGCTTTTAGTATACAGGACTTTAAAGTAATTGCGAGATTCTATAGCCATTATGAAACATTGATCGGTGAAAAATTACTCATTGAAAATTTGAAACCTGAGTTGAACATTTCCAATAATTCATAGACTATTGAGCGATATAATTATTATTTTGTTTTTTATTTTGTGTTTGTTTAGGGTTTAAGTTTGAATGATAGGTTAGGTAACTTAAACATGATTTTCTTATTACTGTTTAGTCTTACTGTGGTTGCTGTTTACTGAGGTGAAGGTAGTTCTCTTATGTGTTTTATATTGGTTTTGGTGTTAATTCGTATTGTATTAAACTTAGTTTTTAGATCCACTTTAATTTTAAATAACGCATGTTTTCATTGTCTAGGATCATAATGTACACCTGAAGATGGCCTCTGGTTGTGGCCGAAAATTAGTAAATAAAGATGGAGCTCAGCAACATATTGTTCCTATTCTTCCTACTGGTGTGGAGACTTCGGTGCCCTGGGCCACCTACGGATGTTTTGGTTATATATATATATATATATATATATATATATATATTATGCTCTAACCATAATTTCTTGGAACATTAATAATTTATAAACCGGTTGGCTGCTCTTCAATAATTGCATTAATTGATGACTGTCAGAACCATCTTGGGAAATATAATCAAACAAACCACGTATAATTCTTCTCTTCACTAATTCTTAATTTGTTGTTGAAATCATACTTTTCTGTCTTTCTTATATCTCGGTGTATGTTTTTTCTACTTTAATATACTTTAATTAGTATGTTTATACTCAGGTACATACCCCATAGCTGGGGGTGGCCGACTTGAGACAGAGTCCGAACTGGGACAACACAACACAACATACAAATATATTCAAATATATAATTAACACACATCTAGGTCGCCCAGGAGCAGACCCAGAGATCAAGAATTACTAGGGATCTCCAGTACTCCCCCGGTCTCAGACCTCCCAGAGAGGTTCCAGTCTCAGCAGGCAGAAACGCAGCAAAGCACATCGCCACAATGCCCGCCCACCTTACATCCAGGCATGGCCCTTCATATATACACCGGCTCCCCGGGCCAAGCGCCTGACGGATTATTATCTAGTCCAACTGGCACCCGACCTCCTCTCCCAACGACCGTGTTATCACTCATCTATTGACAAGCATTCTCTATTAATTCCTATTTATTACCACTCCTCTTACTTTTAACTTTACCCTTTCGAAAGGTGCAGTATGGGTGGAAGCTCCCCACACATGTGAACAATATTTGATACATGGGTGCACTGTGCCCCACTACAGAGCAAGAAGCTGGGCGGCGGCTTCTGGGAAGCTGTTTTAGCAATATGAGGTGCATTTATTCTATTTCAGGGTTGGGAGTTAACCCCTTCAGTACCGGAGCCGTCCTTGCTACTATATTCTGGTTACTATTATATGATTGTATTCAGTTTAAAAAGGGCCTCTAGCAATAATTAAGAGGCTTCGAACTTAACTCTTTCTAATACCACAGATCTTTCCTAAAATGCACAAAATCGTCTAAATACAGCCAGAATGTAATGAATAAGAAGTCGTCGGTACAGAAGGGGTTACGATGTTCACTGTCAACACACACACACACACACGAACATAGACCCTTGGCCATGTTACGTAAAGATGGCACCATTAGCGGGGATGGGGGTATTTATTTCTGCATTTAATGCATATTTTCATATTTCCTTTAGTGTCTTCTGTAGACCTCAATCGAGCTTAAATACCCCCCCCCCCCCCCTTCCCAACAGAACCTCCTTTAACGAAACATGAGGAAGAAGAGGGACTAGAAAAACTACCCATCTTCCCTATCATGTTTTGAGGTGGTGATCTTCCTCATTCTAAATGTCAAGGTTATCTCTCTCTCTCTCTCTCTCTCTCTCTCTCTCTCTATATATATATATATATATATATATATATATATATATATATATATATATATATATATATATATATTTATCTACCAATCTAAATGGTAGAAGTATTAGCTCGATTACTTTAGTCGTATGTGAGTGGTAGTGGTTAATGTTCAAGAATTTGTGCCTACTTTTTTTCTTTTTTTTTTTCAATGTGAGTGAGGGAGGCAAAAGGCAGAACTGCCTAGAGCGAGTGCCTCCCCCATAGTTGAAAGAGTGACAGGGCCAAAATCAAGGGACGTTCGAGCCAAAATGCCTGGACACACGGAGTTTGAAGCAATTTAAGTAATATGAAGAGGGAAAGACTGATTCAGGGAGAGAGTTCCAGAGCTCAGCTGTTGAATAGAAGAAAGTCTGAGAGTAACGTTTCACTCTGGGGTTGGAGAGTTGCACAGAGTAGGGGTGAGATTGTGTTACAAGACGGGTACCACGTGCCCTACGTAGAGGAGGTGGTATACACTGGGGAAAGCTCTGAGAAACACTGATTATTATAGTAGCGATAGAATAGCGAAAGAGATGCAACATTGCGGCGAAGAGAGAGAGAGATTTCAGAAAGTTGGTGAGAGGGCGGGTTATAGTATGGCATCTAAGTAATTTAAGTCGATATAGTAAATATACATAAATTAGTCATTAATCCTATCTGTACCAGCGATATCTATTTTATTTTCTTCTAGCTACATTTAGACGATTGTATGCGGTTTAAGAATGATGTGTGGTAATAAAAAGGGTTAAGTGAGATAGTTCGAAGCCTGTTAATTGCTGGAGCGCTTTTTTGTACGGAATAAAATCGTGTAAAAGAATAAAATTAAAAGAACTGAATTGGTTAACCCCTTCTGTACCAGTGACGTATTTTTGTTTTGATTTCAGCTGCATTTAGACGATTTTATGAAGCTCAGGAAGGATACATGATATCTAAAAGGATTAATTGCGATAGAAAGTAATCTTTTAACGGGTAGACATCCTTGTTTAGCTGAATAAAACCGTCTAATATTTACATAATATAATGAGAAGGATAATTATCACCCTTTCATGTACCGTCGACACCCCTTTTATTTCATGCTGGCTACTACGAATCGATATTATTCAGTTCAGGAAGGATCTCTAGCAATTATAAGGCTTCAAGCTAGCTCAACCAACCATTTTGAATACCACATATCCTTCTTAAGGGAGCTCAGACGGTATTGTGCAGCATAATTTACTGGTTCGACTCAATGGTTTAGGGATCGAGGGGGTTTAGTTTGCTCTCTAAACCTCGATGAAACTTAAAAAAACACCTACAAGAACCTCATTCGATATAAATGTGTACATTTTTCGGTAGAGAAATGTCCCGGCCAAAGGCCGATTCCTCTTCAAATACAGGCTCGCTATTGCTCGCCAGGAAAATATCGACACCTAAATGACACGAAAGGTCTTAATATTGGGAAGACAAATGGGGCACAAGGTCTGAAAATCACCAAACTAATGGGACGAATGTCTTGAAATATCATAACTAATAGGGCTAAACATGAGGGAGGAGGAGGTCTCGAAAAACCAACTGCCTCCCCTTAAGCTGCATAATATAGCTATAATAAAATAAAACAGTCGTTGTTGGTACAGAAAAGGTTAACCCCTTTTGTACCGGCGACGTCTTTTTTATTTAACTTCCGCTACTGTTAGACGATTTTATTCAGCTCAGGAAGGACGTGGATCAATCCTTTTAGCTACCATATATCCTTCCTAAGCTACATAAAATCGCCTAAATGTATCTGAAATAAAATACATTAAACGTCACCGGTACAGAAAGGGTTAACAGACATTGAGTGGAGGAGTGAACATTTTATTTCTACACCCCTTACGGGAGCCACCCCGCTTGTTTTCTCTTTCTCTCCCTCTCTCTTTGGCTTTTACCCATTCGGCCCCATTCAGCCTACTGTTTTAAGACGTTTACCCCCATCCACGTGTCAATATTTTCCTGGTGAGCGCTAGCAAGCCAGCATATATATATATTTTTGTATTGACAGCAAGCTAAATTTGTACATTTTTCGATAGAAACATTTCTCCGGCGAAGCCGGATTTCTCCATACAATGGTGGCTCGCTATCACTCGCAAGGAAAAAATCGACCCTGGATGGGATAAAAGTCTTAAAACAGTTGTCTGAATGGGGTCGAATGAATACAAGCCAGAGAAAGAGAGACAAGGAGAGGAAGATAAAACAAAAAGCCGGTGACCCCCCTTAAAGAAAATGGAGGTTGGTTGGAAGAAAACGGAGCTTAACACCGTTCACTATAGACAATATTCGGTAGGTAATGACTATTATCATTCTGAACAATTATGGCGCCCACACATCTGTTATACCAAAATTATAAAAATAAAATAATTAAATATACCCAAACATAAAACAAGCACATATATGATCCCCCTTCTGTACCGGTGACTCCATTTTAAATATATTTCAGCTACATTTAGACGATTTCATGAAGCTTAGGATGAATAGCCTATATACAGTATGGTCATGTCTCAGCTGTCATTACGTTTGGCTTGCTCCGTACTGTATTAATGTCTATCAGATGTTAAATAGGGAGGTAAGTGTAGGAACATGTTTGTATATCTCACTCAAAATGAAGAAATCATGTGTAGATATTGGTGATACCAATTATTGATCAAAATATACTTGGTGCTGAGATGTCACTTATTTGGCCGACTGTACCTTCAGGTTATAAATATTATTATCATACATTACTTACTTTGGTGGATTTTCTTAGGTTTAATATAAATCAACTCGAGTAGGTAGCAGTTTTTCACCCATCACGTAATATAATATATATATATATATATATATATATATATATATATATACTATTTATATATATTAGTTTTCTATGTGTATTAAGGAGACAAAAGGCAGGTTGCCTATAACGAGTGTCTCCTCAAAAGCCGAAAGGGTGACAGGGCCAAGTTCAAAGGTCGTTGGGGTCAAAATGCCTGGATACACGAAGTTTAACCCACTGAGCCCCAGCGACGCAAACAGTGCGTCGGTAATGTATGTAACGCTAAACCCCAGCGACGCAACGTTTGCGTCAGTGTTACTCCGGTCCCAATTACTTCGGTCCTATGGCACCTAGAGGGCTCAGATTTGTATGGGAACTGTGTAAGTATCCCACGCACCCATGCCAATGGTTGAAAACTCTCAAAGACCAACTGCGTGCACGTAAGCGTGCAAAAACATGTTTTTTTGGGGAAATTGCCTTCAATTTTTTACTCTTGTAAAATCCGTTTTCGGGGGCTCTGTAGGACCATTTTTTGAGCTTTTTGATCGGTTCTTCATGGTTTTTCCTTCATTCCTAACCCATTCGCTATTGTTTCTGGAAATAAAACAAATTTCAGAATCAGCCAGTCCTGGGTGGTACATTTATAAATATTTAGCTGGTACTCAGCAGGTTAAAGCAGCTTAATGCAGTCATCCGTGGGTTTCGGGCAAGGTGCTTGTCCAGGCGAATTTTAAATTAATCAACGATGTTGCAGTCTATAACATCTCAGGGAACCCATTACACAGACAGGATGTCATGGAGGAAGTCTAAAAGGTTGGTCAAGCAGGCATGATTGTTTTGAAAAGTTTAGTTGATGAGGCGAAACGCTTTAAACTCTACTCTTTCGAGACATGCGGTATAGGTGGAGCCTCCCCACACATGCGAACAATACTCGATACCTGGTCGCACTGTGCCCCTATACAGAGCAAGAAGCTGTGCGGGAGTGAAGAACCCACGGTGACGGTTGAGCACACCCCCTTCTGGGAAGCTGTTTTAGCAAGAGTAGTAATATGATCTATCCAAGAGATGTTGGATGAAAAAGATACACTAAAAATATTGAGTGAAGATGAAGTTGAGTAGGTCCTTAATAAATATTAGAAAGAGAAGTGGAGACAGGACAGAACCCTGAGGAACACCGGAGTTGATAGGTTGAGAAAGTGAGCGATGGTCGTCCACAACTACAGCTATGGAGCGGTCTGAAATGAAATTAGAGACAAAGGCAGAGATGGAGGGATAGAAACCAAAGGAGGGGAGTTTGGAAATTAGAGATTTGCGCCAGACCATATTGAAGGCTTTCAATATGTATAGTGCAATAGAAAACGTCACATAAAAGTCCCGAAAAAAGGATGACCAAGAGTTAATAAGATAAGCAAGAAGATCACCGGTAGATCGGCCCTTAACACCTTAAGAGCGGCCTATGCGGTTTATTTATATGTACCGCCCAGCGGGGTGTTTTTAGCCAAAATAGGGCTGTTTACGTGATCATTTTCATGCCTAAATAAGACCCAGAACGTAAAACAAGTATCTATCCCTGAAAGGGCATACACAGAGCTTTCGAATGACACCATAACGATCCTTTTATGATGGCTAGTTTTCTTGCAATAACCGTGCAACGCGAGTGCAAAAAGCATGTAATTAGCCACTTTCCCGATACAATTCCTTATATAGCGAGTGAGAGAGGGAGGAGGGAGCTGGGATTCGTGTCAGTATGTTCGCCGCGGTGGTCTGGAGCAGTCATACGCTCGCTACTCTCCTGCCACCACTTGTCTCTCTCTCTCAGCAACATTACGTGCTGAAATTGCCACTCGACCTATGTCGAGCGCCGCCACATAGTCCAGCTTTATTTAACTCGACTTATGTTGCTCGCCGCTAATTAAGGGTTAACCTAACAAGTGCGCATGGGGGTAATTGGAAACGTCCCCCTGTGCTGACGTATTTGAGGTGTTTCCGTCACTAAAATATTCATTGTACCATTAATAGCATTAATACTTATCCATATGCGCCTATTATGGGTTGATTATAAAGGTATTAACCTGAAACAACAATAAAACGAGTGAAAACAGCGTTTGGATGGTCAAAATCGGAGATATAGCCCGCGAGTTGTATAATGTATGGGTGAGGCAAGCTGCTTTCCCGCCAATTTCCCCCAAGGCCACTGAGACACAGTCGATCGATACTCTCTCTCTCTCTCTCTTGCACTCCCTTGCCATCAGTGATGACAACACCCTGCTTGCAACTCGCTAATGTTAGCACGAAAATATACCTCAGAATAAGGGAATAACAGGGAAAATAGGTGATAACTGAAGGAGAGGAGGAAAGTGGGGAAGGAGGGGAGGTAGAGGACTGAGATTTTGCATGGCCCAGGGGCCAAACAAAAATAAAAAAATAAAAAAATAAAAATAAACAAAATATTTTTTTTTCTATGTCAAAAATTGATTTTTTTTTTCACTCACTCCTAAGAGTCTCCCAGCAGTCCGCCAGGGGAACTCTTAAGAGTCTCCCAGCAGTTCCCGGGTTAAGGAAACCGTATTGGTGATCTGAAAGTAGATTATGGGAAGATACATGCTTAAGAAATTTTGAGTTAAGAATAGTTTCAAAACCTTTAGAGATGCAAGAAATGAGAGCAATTGGATGATAGTTGGAGGGTTGGGAGCGGTCACCTTTCTTTGGGACAGGTTGAATAAGAGCAAACTTCTAGCAAGAATGAAAAATGTTAGAGGAAAGCCAGAGATGAAAGAGTTTGCCTATGAAGGGAGTCAGCACGGAAGAACAGTTTTTTAGTACAACAGGAGGAACACCATCCGGTCCATACGCCTTCTTAGTATTAAGGCCAGCGAGGGCAGAAAGTACATCCTTAGAAGAGATTATGATCTTAGGCATAAGTAAGTGAGAGGGGGATGGAGAGGGAAGAGTAGCGCCGGAATCATCCAAGGTGGAGTTTTCAGCAAAAGTTTGAGCAAAGAGCTTAACTTTGTCAGAGGAAGAAGTGACGGTTGTAGACAGAGTGGAAAAGAGGAGGGAAAAACGAGGAAGTGAAGATGGAGAAATTTTTGTCTATTTGTCAAATAGCTTGTGAAGAGCTAGAGTTGGAAAGTTCAAAGCATTTGTTATTGATGAATGAGTTTTTGGCGAGTTGAAAAACAGATTTGGCTTGATTCTGGGTAGACACATATAAAGTATGGGATTCTTGAGTTTGAAGGCGATGGTACCGTTTGAATGCTTTCTCCTTATTGCGGACAGCAGAAGAACAAGCATGAGCAAACATGATTTTTGTGAGCTAATCTGAGAGAAAGAAAATGGGATGTATCCCGAAAGGATTGCTTCAGTAATGCGCTCGGCACTCTCCGAGGGTCCCCCGACACGGAAACAAAAATAATTCCATGGGAAATCAAAGAAGTACTGCCGAAGAGCCTCCCAGTTGGCAGCACTAAAATGCCACATGCACCGTTGGCTAGGGGGGTCAAAAGGCCGTACAGGAGAGACAGGACAGGTGACAGAGATAAGGTTATGATCGGAGGAGCCCAATGGAGGGAGAAGAGTTACAGTGCAAGGAGAAGGATTAGAGGTTAGAAATAAATCAAGAATGATGGGCCGATCTCAAGGGTGGTCAGGGACAGGGGTGGGGTTTTGAACTAACTGTTCTAGGTTATTTAGGATAAAAAGAATGTAGGCTTGTTCACCATTTTGGCAGTGAAATGAGAGGTGAACATTGAAATCTCTTAAGATGGAGATTTCAGAGAAGGGAGAGATAGAAAGAATGTATACCACTTTAGAAGTAAGATAGTCAAAGAATTTTGGATAGATACTTAGGGGAGAGATAAACAAAACACAGATATATTTAGTGAGAGAGTGACATGATAGCTTAAGCCAGAGAGTCGAGAATTCAGAAGAGTCAAAGTTGGGAACATGAGGACAAGAAAGAGTGTTGCATACATACACACATCATCCAACTAAAGGACGTCTCTGGTACTGAATGGGTTAATGATCCCATCCTTAACACTTACGGTGCGGGCATGTTTCCGCTCATTTCCGCTATATTAGGACTCATTCAGGCATTTTGATTGATTAGGCAAGTGTCTGCATGAAATGAAATATATTTAGGCGAAAACTAGAAGAAAATAGCTTCAAAATGACGCCAGAACGAGCTTCGTAGCTAGCGGGGATCACCCGCAGCGCAAACATAGACATTTGCTAAAATTAGCAATTCTCGCTAATGTCGCGGAATTTTTGCCTTTGGCAGCATCGTTCATCTAGCGATAAACTGGGGAGGCTTTAAAAGCCTGTAGATTGCTGTAAATTGCCATGGCATTCCGAAACATCTCCGGAGGAAAAGGGTTAAGGGCCCGTCACGTCTACGCGATGTTGATGCTGATGTATGCCAATCAGGGTAATCGTGTGTGTTCGTGTGTGACCTACGGCATATCGGCACTGAGGTCTAAGGCACCCGCAATAAGGCGTGGTAAGCCGGCTTCGATTGTCGGGACGTTGGCCATTGAAATCAGGGAAGCTTGAATTTACCGGGCTAGCTCCCGATCATCCGAAGGTCATCCAGCCTTGGTTAAACCTGCATCAGCCACGGAAGTACCATAGGCAGCCATAAGCGTTGCGAAGGCAACCACAGGCATTACGCAGATATCCGCCGGCCGAAATTGGTGCCGCAATCATTCACAGTGTACCGGCGGTCAAGGTCGCAACATATTGAAGGGCATGCTTCGGTTGACGGCGCTAAGCGGCAGTGTATGTCGCAGGTTACCTTTGTCTAACCCAAAGGATTAAGCACATTGACCGTTACATTCCTTCATTTGACCCCGGGTGCCCTGTTCTCAGATGTGGCGGCGATGTACGGCAGGTTGGCAACATCGCCCGGCGGCCCAATCAGCGAACGATACATAACGTGCGTCCCCAGTCGCCGCGTCTCGGAGGGCCCCATAAATACCCCAAGCAGGCTCATGCCGCCCTCAGTCTGAGATTGTTCTTTCCTTTCACTTAAACATTAGGCTATTCAGTGTGCAGTTGGATGTGAGTACATGATTAGATTGATATCCAGTATTCGATAAATGGATAAAAAACCCTAGTCATGTACTTAACCCTTTCACGCACGTGTGGACAGAGGGGTTGCCGATTAACAGTCATAAATTGAGTTCTCTCAATCTTATAATTACCTCTCCAAAATTAGTTTTCTGCCCACAGCTAACTCATAGATAACTGCAGAAGTTGAAGTAACTAAACTAAAGGATCCTAAACACCCCTGATGGTCACAAAGGGTTTAAAGTATTCCAGAATAGGCTCAAATCACGTCCTGTGCGTGTAAGGGTTAACCTTTAACTGTCTTGATGGTGTAATGGTTAGAGTGTTTAAGATCTGTGTGTGGTAACCCAGGTTTTAATCCCGGGAAGATGTCATGCTTTCATTAGTTTCATTGACAGGTGTTTGGTGTTGGGAGTGATATTAATAAAAGGGATCGAGACAGAGAAGGAGAGGTTAAGGTGAGAGGGAGTGTGAGGATGTGTGAGAGAGTGTAAGTGATGGTTAGGGTGAGTGAGAAGGGTCGAGGGAAGATCACCTTGCGTTCGTCACGTTTAATAGTAAAATATATCCTAAATTTTACTGTCTGCCTTAAACCGGTATCACACGAGAGCTTTTATAGTCAACATTCGATGATCAACATTTTTCTGGCAACATTACTTTAATATTTTGCACTGATATCGGTAACTAGACTAATGGTAGATGAACTTGGATGGCCGAAATATTTCAAATGTTGACCTCATAATCTGCTAGACCACTGTTGAGGATAAATGTTGAGGGAAACAGCGCTAGTGTGATACCGGCTCTAAACCAAGGACGAATTGGGAAGGTACATGCAAGAAAAAAATATTACGTTTGTGATTCTTAGGGATATTTAACTTCTGTACCAACGATGTCTTTTTAATTATATATATACTGTATATATATATATACTGTATACATTTATATATATATATACTGTATACATTTATATATATATATACATATATATATATATATATATATATATATATATATATATATATATATATACAGGTATATATATATACCCTGGGGGTAAGGGATTAGAATATGCCCCACGTGCCTTCTGCGTGTCGTAAGATGTGACTAAAGAGGTTGGGTCGGTGGGCTTGCGACCCCCACCCGTGACAAATAATGAAGCAACGAAAAACGAACGATCAGCCTCGGATGCAAACGGACCCTGTGTTGACGAACCCCGACCGACTATAGACAATCTTACAGACAATCTTAGAATAGCTACATGGAACGTGAGTGGCATGAATGATAGCACAGAAGAGAGAAAGGTACTGGAAGTGTTAGTGAATGCCAAGCTGGATGTATGTGGAATGACAGAGACCAAATGGAGGGGTACAGATATGAGAGAGTGGGAGTGTGGAATGGGTGTGTGTGCTGGAGTGAGTGAGGGAGCAGCGAGAGAAGGTGTGTGTTTGTTTGGAAGTAACAAATGGAAGGAGCGTGTAAGAGAATATGGGTCTGTGGGTTCAATGATTGTGTGGGTGAGAATGAAAGTAGGAATACAAACGTGGGTGATTGTGTGTGTGTATGCTCCGACAGAGGATACACTTGTAAGAGAGAAAGAGGAGTTTTGGGTGAATGTGGAGGCGTACCTGGATAAGTTTGACAAGAACGAAAGTATATTTCTGATTGGGGATATGAATGGTAAGGTGGGTGATAGGAAAGTTGATGGAGTGATGGGAGGGTGGGGGGTACCGTCAGAGGTGAATGGGAATGGTAGTGCACTTGTGGACGTATGTGTGGGGAGGAGGCTGTGGATAGTCAACATATTCTTCCGACACAGAATGATACACAGGTACACATGGAAAGTGGTGTGGACAATGAAGGATAAGACAGTGGTGGAACGAAAGTCACTGATAGATTATATATGTGTGGATGAACGAATGAAGAAATCTGTGCTGGATGCTAGGGTGTATAAGGGTATTGGAGAGGGTCTGTCTAATCATTATGTAGTAGTAGCTAAGATTAGGATACAAAGGAAGTGGGTGAGGAGACCTGGAGGGAGGCGAGAGGAAGATGGAATGATGAGGAGGGTGGAGAGGCTACAGGAGGAGGAAATTAGGGAAGAGTACAGGAGAGCAGTAGAGTGACAACTAGGAGGGTTCGACCTGGAAGATATGGAGGAAGTGGAGGAGATGAGCAAGGTGTTTAAGGAAGAGATCTGTGCAGCATGTGAGGATGTGTGTGGAGTTAGGAGAAGAGGGAGGGGAGTGAAAGGTACAGCATGGTGGACAGAAGAGGTCAACATAGCTGTGGAAGACAAGGAGAAAGCATATAGAGAGTGGTTGGGTAGTAGAGGGAATGAAGATTTGGAGAGGCAGAAACGAGCGAGGTACGTGGAGAGAAAAAGATGGTGAAGAGAGTAGTGAAGGAAAGTAAGAGAAGAGTAGATGAGGAATTTGGAAGGAATCTGAGTGTAAAATGGAGGGAGTGTAAGAAACTGTTCTGGAAAGAAGTAACAAAAGTTAGGGAAGGTAGCAAGGGAAACAGTAAGGGTGTGAAAGATAAGAATGGGAGAATGCTAGCCGAGAAGCAAGAGAGAGTCGAAAGATGGAGGGAGTACTTCAAGGAGTTGCTAAATGTAAGGAATGAAGAGCCAGCGAACATAGTTGGATATGGTATGAGAGGGAGAAGAGGAGAAGTAGTGGAGGAGGAGGTGGGGATCAGGAGGTCAGAAGTGTGGGAAGCCATGACAAGAGTGAAGTTGGGGAAAGCACCAGGAACAGATGGAGTGTGTGGGGAAATGTTGAGGTATTGTGGTGAGATAGTGATCGAATTGGTATGGAAAATATGCAAACTACCATGGGAGAAGGGGAGCACCTGATAAGTGGAAGACTGGCATAATAGTTTCCCTATATAAGGGCAAAGGGGAAAGAGGAGTGTGTGGTAACCACCGAGGAATATATCTTCTAAGCGTAGTAGGGAAGGTATACAGTAGGGTAGTGATTGAGAGAGTGAGAGTGAGAACGGAGAAATGGATAGTCGACGAGCAGGGAGGTTTTAGGAAGGAAAGAGGATGTGTAGATCAGATTTTTTCCCTGAATTGTGTTGTGGAGAAATATCTGGAGAAGCAACAAAAGTTGTATGTTGCGTTTATGGACTTGGAGAAGGCCTATGACAGAGTGAATAGAGAAGGTATGTGGAAAGTATTTAGAATATACGAAGAAGATGGCAAGTTGCTGAAAGCAGTGAAGAGCATGTATGAGGGTGCAAAGGCGGCAGTACGTGTGGAGAATGAGCAGAGCAAGTTTTTTTTTACCTGAATGTTGGGTTGAAACAGGGGTGTGTGATGTCCCTGTGGTTGTTTACTGTATATATGGATGGAGTCATGAAAGAAATACTAGGAAGAGCAGTGGATGTTGGTGTATCTTTGAAAAGAGAGGGAAATGAGTGGAAGCTGCCTATACTGCTGTTTGCGGATAATACAGTTCTGATGAGCGATAATTAATGGGAGTTGCAGGGTCTGGTAAATGAGTTTGGAACATTGTGCGAAAAACGGAATTTGAAGGTAAATGCGGGGAAGAGCAAGGTTATGGTCTTCGAAACGGGTGAAGTCACAGAGTGTGAGGTGAAGTTGAACGGTCAGGCTATGGAGATCGTCAGCTCTTTTAAGTATCTAGGAAGTGTGTTGAGTAAAGATGGCAGTATGGATGAAGAAGTGCGGGAGAGGGTGCAACAGGGGAAGAGGGTTGTAGGAATGTTGAAAGCAGTAACAAGAAATAGGGTGGTCAGTATGGAAGTGAAGAAGTCCTTGCATGACAGTGTTGTATTCCCGACACTAACTTACGGAAGCGAAGCATGGACGTTTGGGAAGAGACTCAGACCAAGAGTGAGAGCGGTGGAAATGAGTTACTTGAGAAGTACGTGCGGAGTTATATGGAGGGATAGACAGACGAATGAGGAAGTAAGAAGGAGGTGTGGAGTGGAGGTAGATGTGCTGGAAATTGTGAAAAGGAACAACTTGAGATGGTTCGGCCATATGGAACGAATGGAAAGCGAGAGAATGACTAAGAAGGTGTACGAGAGCGAGATGGAAGGACAGAGGGAGAGGTGGAAAGATGGAGTGAGGAAGTATATGGATGAAGGCGGTGCTGGTTGGGAGGAGACGCGTCAACTGACTGGGGACAGAGGTGCATGGGGGCGGTTCGTTCGTGGCCACCCCTTCGGGGATCACGGCGTCAGGCAATAGATATATATATATTTATATATATATATATATATACAGTATATACAGTATATGTATATATACAGTATATACAGTATATATATATGTATATATATTTACACTCTTCTGTGCAGTTTAAGAAGGATCTGTGGTAGTAAAAAGGGTCAAGTGAGATACTTCGAAGCCTATTAATTGGTGGAGGCCCATTATCAACTGAATAAAATCGTCTGTTAGTAGCCAGAATAAGGTTACAAGGACGGTACCGGTACAGAAGGGGTTAATACAAGGAGTTACACGGAATAGTTAGTGTATCGAGACCTTAAGGGGAAGTATTAAGTATTTTCTGAACCCCTTCTCCTTCATGTTAAGCCTCATTGGTTTTGCGATTTTAAGAGGTTCGGCTAATTAGTTTTGCTATATCAAGAAATTTCGCCCCATTTCTGTCAATGTTAAGACCTTTCGTGCCATTTATGTGTCGATTTTCTCGATAGTGACTGTATTATGAGAGGAATTAGCCTTCGGCCAGGACATTTCTCTACCGAAAAATGTACACATTTATCTCGAAGGGGGTCTTTGGGATGTTTTTGTTTAAGCTTTATAGAGGTGTAGGGAGCAGACTAAAACAAATGAATATACTGTAAATAATAGAAAATCACTAGACAAATATATAATGAACATTGCAATAAAAATGTCCTTCAATGCCTGTGAAAATTGAATGTTTAATCCCGTAGAGTGGTACACCTTGGATGATAATTAATTTTGCATAGGGGAATTTTGCCACATTGTTTACTTGTTTGCTTAAGGGGAAGTATTTGGGTTTTTCTCAGCCACCTTCTTCTTTATGTTTAGCCCCATTAGTTATTAGATTTTAAGACGTTCACCTCACTAGCTTGTCGATTGTATAACCTTTCGCTCCGTTTTGTTGTCAATATCAAGCACTTTCGTGCCATTTAGTTGTCGATTTTTTCCTGACGAGCGGTAGCTAACCTGAAATTTTAAGAGAAACCGGCCATCGGCCGGAATAGTTTTCCTCCGAATAATGTAACAAATTATCTTGAAGGGGGATCTAGGGGGCGTTTTTTAAAGACCGATTTAGTTTCCTTTATTGTAATGATTTCCTGTCTTGTACTTTATTGTAATGATTTCCTGTCTTGTACTTTAGATACTGTAACAGGAATTTACTTAACCCCTTCTGTACCATCGACACACACACACATATATATATATATGTATATACGGTATATATATATATACAGTATATAATACACATATATAGTTTGCTTGCTAGGCCTCCATCAAGCATTAACCCATTACATACCCGTGACATCCCTTATTCTGGTTACTATTAGACGATTGTATTCACTTAACCCATTACATACCCGTGACGTCCCTTATTCTGGTTACTATTAGACAATTGTATTCACTTAACCCATTACATACCCGTGACGTCCCTTATTCTGGTTACTATTAGACGATTGTATTCACTTAACCCATTACATACCCGTGACGCCCATTATTCTGGTTACTATTAGACGATTGTATTCACTTAACCTATTACATACCCGTGACGTCCCTTATTCTGGTTACTATTAGACAATTGTATTCACTTAACCCATTACATACCCGTGACGTCCCTTATTCTGGTTACTATTAGACGATTGTATTCACTTAACCCATTACATACCCGTGACGCCCATTATTCTGGTTACTATTAGACGATTGTATTCACTTAACCCATTACATACCCGTGATGTCCCTTATTCTGGTTACTATTAGACAATTGTATTCACTTAACCCATTACATACCCGTGACGTCCCTTATTCTGGTTACTA
Organism: Paralithodes platypus; assembly: GCA_032716605.1. Lineage (NCBI taxonomy): Eukaryota > Metazoa > Arthropoda > Malacostraca > Decapoda > Lithodidae > Paralithodes > Paralithodes platypus. The sequence continues at coordinate 1,822,756 of CM064535.1, forward strand.
TTAGACAATTGTATTCACTTAACCCATTACATACCCGTGACGTCCCTTATTCTGGTTACTATTAGACGATTGTATTCACTTAACCCATTACATACCCGTGACGTCCCTTATTCTGGTTACTATTAGACGATTGTATTCACTTTATTAAGGGGAGATTTCCACTTGAGGGATTTTCTTCTGGACCTCTTTCTCCCTCATGTTTAGCCCCAATGCTTTTAAGATTTGGAGATAAGTTAGGCGATCTTAAGAACTTTCGCCTAATTTCTGTCAATTTTAAGACCATTCGTGCAATTTAGGTGTCAATTTTTTTCCTGGCGAGCGATAGCGAGCCTGTAACTGAAGAGGAACCGGCCTTTGGCCAGGAATTTTGTTACCGAAAAATTTACAAATTTATCTTGAAAGGGGGTCTAGGGGGTGTAGTTTTTAGCTTGATAGAGGTCTAGGGAACAACCTAAAAAACTCCCCTTAAACTCCCCTTAAACTCCCCTTAAACTCCCCTTAAAGGCCTTTAGTAATTAACAGGCTTCGGGCTCTCTCACTTAACCCTTTTTACTACCACAGATGCTTCTGTAAGTGCACCAAATCGTCTATATATAGCTAGAATAAAATGAAAAAAAAATACGTCGTTGGTACAGAAGGGGTTAAGGGGATGTAGTTGTTCTTTCTCCCTCTTGTTTTGTCCCATTAACTTTGAGATTTTAAGACATTCGTTCCATTAGTTTGGCGATTTTAAGATCATTCACACCATTTCTTTGTCAATATATAGACCTTTCGTGCCATTTCGGTGCCCAGTATATCCTGGCGAGCGACTGCGAGTCTGTAATTCTAGGAAGAATGGGCCTTCGGCCGGGACATTTTTCTACCGAAAAATGTACAATTGAACTTGAAGGTGGGGTCTAGGGGGTGTTATTCAAAGCTTGATGGAGGTCTAGCAATGAAACTATAAAATATATAAGTAAATATATAAGTAAATAGACCCCAATAAATATCCACTGGCCCCTTAATTGTGGAATTCTCCTTGTAGATGGGCGAACAGGTCAAGAGAGAAAGAGAAGGGACTTACAGAGGGCCCTGCTTGGGAAAGGTGACGAGACTGTGTGTGTGTGTGTGTGTGTGTGTGTGTGTGTGTGTGTATGTCTCTGTGTGTGTAGGTGTACGAGTGTGTGCGTAGGTGTGTGTAGGAGTGTGTGTGTGTGTAGGTGTGTAGGTGTATGAGTGTGTGTGTGTGTTTGTAGGAGTGTGTGTGTGTAGGTGTGTAGGTGTATGAGTGTGTGTGTTTGTAGGTGTGTGTAGGAGTGTGTGTGTGTGTGTAGGTGTGGGTGCTACATTCGTATGCAAACAAAGGCTGTTTTATGTTTCGATGTGTATAATTATTAATTTGGTGTCATATTACCTGTTACTTGTATTTGGTGTCATATTACCTGTTACTTGTATTTGGTGTCATATTACCTGTTACTTGTATTTGGTGTCATATTACCTGTTACTTGTATTTGGTGGCATAGTACCTGTTACTTGTATTTGGTGTCATATTACCTGTTACTTGTATTTGGTGTAATATTACCTGTTACTTGTATTTGGTGGCATATTACCTGTTACTTGTATTTGGTGGCATATTACCTGTTACTTGTATTTGGTGGCATATTACCTGTTACTTGTATTTGGTGGCATATTACCTGTTACTTGTATTTGGTGGCATATTACCTGTTACTTGTATTTGGTGTCATATTACCTGTTACTTGTATTTGGTGTCATATTACCTGTTACTTGTATTTGGTGTCATATTACCTGTTACTTGTATTTGGTGTCATATTACCTGTTACTTGTATTTGGTGTCATATTACCTGTTACTTGTATTTGGTGGCATAGTACCTGTTACTTGTATTTGGTGTCATATTACCTGTTACTTGTATTTGGTGTAATATTACCTGTTACTTGTATTTGGTGGCATATTACCTGTTACTTGTATTTGGTGTCATATTACCTGTTACTTGTATTTGGTGTCATATTACCTGTTACTTGTATTTGGTGTCATATTACCTGTTACTTGTACTTGGTGTCATATTACCTGTTACTTGTATTTGGTGTCATATTACCTGTTACTTGTATTTGGTGTCATATTACCTGTTACTTGTATTCTTATATTTGCGTCACCTACACGGATGAATATGCAAATGAGGACAGACACAGATAACACACTCTGTACCGGCGACGTCTTGTTAATTTGATTCCATCTACATGTTAACGATTATATGAGGGTTGGCAAGGATATGTGGCAGCTAAAATGTATTAATTGAGATAGTATGTAGCCTTTAAATTGATACATGTCCTTCATAATCTGAATAAAATCTTCTAGTAGCTGCAATAGTATAATGAAAAGGATGTCACCGGTACTGAATGAGTTAATTGTACGAAGAGATATGTATATATCTTTTCCCAACATAAAGACTTTCACAAACACACACACACACACACACACACACACACACACACACAAAAGACGAGGATCGAGGACAGCGAGGACAGCCGTGAACGTAAATGTAGATCCGACCAGAACCAAAAATTCGATTAAAGAGCATTCCGTGAATTCTAAAACCACAACTCTAAAGTTTTGTTTTATGCAAACGCTCGTAGCATACACAGTACATTTACAGATTTAGTGTTTACAGAAAATTATGATGTTATTGGCATAACACAATCTTGGCTCAATACAAAAGACAGCTACTTTTTAGCAGAGTACCGGTATTCACTTCCAGGTTATGAAATGTTTGAGAAAAGCCGAATTAATCAAAATATACTTTTTATTACAGAAAATCTTAACCCGATCCTCTTGTTAAAACCTCGAATTGTGAACGTCGACACATCCTTTGTGCTAATTGAAACTAATAAAGGTACAAACATAATACTTGCATTAACATACAGACCTCCAGCTCAATCAGTGCAAACTGACCAAAAAATGTATGATCAAATTGCAGACGTAAGTAACTCGCAAGATACCGTATTTTTGGAGACATCAATTTACCTGAGACCAGGAGGGGACAAGTGAAGACATGTATGCAAACTTGCAAGTCAGTTCGCTCTATCAATTTGTTAGATCTTCTACCCGTGGAAATAACGTCCTTGACCTTGTTCTTGCAGCAAAAGAAGAATTGATAGTGAATTTGAATGTTGGTAATGAATTCAGTAACTGCGACCATCGTACGATAACTTTCAGTTTAAAGTTTACTAGTAACAAACCAAGTAGCAGCATCGAGAATGTTCCTAATTGCAAGCAAGCAAACGTTCGTAAACTTAGAGCAATGTTTAATGAGACAATAACGACATAAATGCATCATGGGAATAGTTCACATTCACTTACTTAAAAGCTTTGCAAAACTGCATAGCATCGAACATACGGCGTACAGAACATAATGACAAGCCTAAATGGTGGAATAAAGATATTTCAGACTGCTTGCATGCTAAAAAGATCGCTCATGATAGATTAAAATTCTCACAAAATGACGAACAACGGGTGAAATTCGTAGAACTACGACGTAAAACCCAAAAAGTTAATTAAACAGAGGAAAAAGACCCTGGAGTTACATGTTGCGAATCAAAGTAAAACAAACCCGGAAGAATCTTATAATTACATCAGAAAGAAGAAAGCAGTTACTTCAACCATTGGACCGTTAGTCAGGAAAATGGAGAATACACCACAGACGAAATACAAATGAGTAATGCCACCAATACCTTCTTCGCATCAGTTTTTACAACAGAAGAAATAAGTGATGTTCCTACAGCATCGCCGGTTCAGATAGCAAATTCTGACGTTCTAAGCAATATCACAATTACAGAGAGAGAAGTATTGAAATGTTTAAATAAACTCAAGGTAAATAAATCGCCTGGACCATATACAATATCACCTAGAGTTCTAAAAGAAGCTAAGGATGAGCTCTCTAAACCACTGACATTGCTATTCAATAAATCCTTGCAGTCTGGGACTTTGCCTGATCAGTGGAAGCTCGACATGATAACACCGATATTAAAAAAGGCAGCAAATCCCTACCCAGTAACTATCGTCTAATTAGCTTAACCTCAGTTGTTTGTAAAATGCTAGAAACACTCATAAGAGACCGACTCGTAAATCACTTAGAGGAAAACAACATACTTAAAGATACTCAACACTGCTTTCGTAAAAAACACTCCTGCTTAGCAAAACTCTTAGACTTCTTCCGCGATATCCTTAACATACTATATATGATGAGAGTAAAACTGTAGATATTATACACCTTGATTTTCACAAGGTCTTAGACAAAGTTCCCCACAAACGTTTACTACTAAAACTGAAAACAAATTAAAGCGCACACACACACACCTACACAGAGAGAGAGAGAGAGAGAGAGAGAGAGAGAGAGAGAGAGAGAGAGAGAGAGAGAGAGAGAGAGAGAGAGAGAGAGAGAGAGAGAGAGAGAGAGAGAGAGAGAGAGAGAGAGAGAGGGAGAGACCTCCATCAAGCTTAGAATTACGCCCCCTTAAGCCCCTTTCACGATAAATTTGTACATTTCTCTGTAGAAACATATTCAGGCTCGTTATCACTCGCCAGGAAATAATCAATACCTAAAATAGCACGAAAGGTCTTAAAATTGACAGAAATTGGGCGAAATATCTTAAAATTGACGAACTAACGGGGTGAACGACTAAAACTCTCAAAACTAATGAGGCTAAATATGAGGTAAGAGGAGGTTCGGAAAAAAAAAAATTAAGTTAAAATCATTCCTTAAGCATGTGAATGGGGACGAGAGTGTGTGTGTGTGTGTGTGTGTGTGTGTGTGTGTGTGTGTGTGTGTACCCTCCCTTTCCCAAACCTGATTAACAATATTGGGAGGGAATCATATATATATATATATATATATATATATATATATATATATATATATATATATATATATATATATATACAGCATGCAAGGCCATCGTTGGCTATTATTGGTTACTATTAAGACGATTTGATTCAGTTTCAAAAGGGCCTCCAACATTTAAACGGCTTCGAACTACCTTATTCAACCCTTTTTACTACCACAGATCCTTCGTAAACTGCACCAAAATCGTCTAAAATATAGATATACCAAACATATAAAGACCTCGTCGGTACAGAAGGGGTTAATGGCACCTGGTATCGTAAGTTATCGTGAGGGAATTAACCCTTTGAGTACCAGCTATATTTAGACGATATTATGCAGCTTAGGAAGGATCTGTGGTCGTTAAAAGGGTAGGGTGAGATAGTTTGATTCCTCATTACTGATAGAGATCCTTCCTAAGCTGAAGAAAATCGTCTAATAGTTGACAGAATATGATGAAAAAGACGTCTCTGGTACGGCATGGGTTAACACGAAAAAGACGTCTCTGGTACGGCATGGGTTTACACGAAAAGGACGTCTCTGGTACGGCATGGGTTAACACGAAAAGGACGTCTATGGTACGTCATGGGTTAACACGAAAAGGACGTCTCTGGTACGGCATGGGTTAACACGAAAAGGACGTCTCTGGTACGGCATGGGTTAACACGAAAAGGACATCTCTGGTACGGCATGGGTTAACACGAAAAGGACGTCTCTGGTACGGCAAGGGTTAACACGAAAAGGACGTCTCTGGTACGGCATGGGTTAACACGAAAAGGACGTCTCTGGTACGGCATGGGTTAGCACGAAAAGGACGTCTCTGGTACGGTATGGGTTAACACGAAAAGGAAGTCTCTGGTACGGCATGGGTTAACACGAAAAGGACGTCTCTGGTACGGCATGGGTTAACACGAAAAGGACGTCTCTGGTACGGCATGGGTTAACACGAAAAGGACGTCTCGGGTACGGCATGGGTTAACACGAAAAGGACGTCTCTGGTACGGCATTGGTTAACACCAAACAAATACTGGGAAAAAGCAACGAGTAATTATATTGCATGTTGCAAAAAAATATTGCAAAAATTAAATATAAATATTAATAATACTTTACAGGGGTAGTACTCGCTTTCTATGGACCCCTTTCTCCCTCATGTTTAGCATATTAGTTTTGAGGTCTTAAGATGTTCGTGCCGTTAGTTTGTCGGTTATAAGACCGTTTGCCGCATTTATTCGTCAATGTTAAGACTTTTCGTGGCATTTAGGTGTCGATTTGTTTTTGGCGAGCGACAGCGAGCCTGGAATTTTAGAAGGAATCGGCCTTCGGCTGAAACGTTTTTCTACCGAAAAATGTACACATTTATCTTGAAAGGGGGGTCTAGTGGGTGTTTTCTTAAGCTTGATGGAGGTCTAGCGAGGAAACTAAAGAATATTATAGAACGATAAATATACAAGCAAATACATGGGCCCATCTCCCCGTAAGTGAGATATGTTGCCGTCATAATATTACAATGGAAAACAAAACAAAATCCCATCCTGTGTCAAGGGAAGGCTGGCCAAATTAAACATAGGAGGTGTACACGCATCCGCCTTGTTGTGTTGTGGGTTAGGAGGGAGGATATCACTTTTTCTGGACCCCCTTCTCCCTCGTGTTTAGCCTATTCGTTTTGAAATTTTAAGACGTTCGGCCCATTAGTTTAACGATGCAACACATTCAGCTCCATTTCGTTGCAATTTTATGACCTATCGTGTCATTAATTTAGGTGTCGATTTTTTTCCTGGCGAGCGATAGCGAGCCTGTAATAATGAGAGGAACCGGCCTTCGGCCGAGACATTTTTCTACCGAAAAACTTACAAATTTAACTTGAGGGGGCGTCTAAGAGGTGTTCTTCTAAGTTTGAGGGAGGTCTAGTGAGAAAACAACAAATGAATAAATTAATTAATAGACCAAAAAACAGCCTCTATCCCCTTAATCTAGAGTCATTGTTATTGTAATATTCTCTCTCTCTCTCTCTCTCTCTCTCTCTCTCTCTTAACCCTTTCTGTACAAGCGACGTCTGTTATACTTTAATCTAGCTATATCTAGACGATTTTGTGCAGTTTAAGAAGGATCTGTGGTAGTACAAAGGGCTAAGTGAGATAGTTCAAAGCCTGATAAATGCAGGAGGACCTTTTTAAACTGAAGATAATCGTCTAATAGCAGCCGGAATAAAGTTAAAAGGACGTCACCGGTACAGAAGGGGTTAAAACACAGATTTCTGAAAGTTTGGCTCATTTGTTTCTATAACGTTATAACTATGTTCTCATATAACATTGACAGAGAGAGAGAGAGCTACATAGAGCTACATAGATACACAGACCACACAGACCTCAAGGTCCTTACTAGGCAGTCTGGCCTTACAAACTATATATATATATATATATATATATATATAAAACGGTACATATATATACACTCATACATACACATATACACATACATACATACACACATACATACATATATATACACTATATATATACATATATATATACATACTGTACAGTGCACACACATACACATACATACATTTTTTTTTTTTTTTTTTCATATCACCCCAGCCTTCTGCAGATAGACGTCAAGCCTTCCCTTGAAAGCGTTTATTGTGTCGCTCTCCACCACTCTCGCTTGTAGTTTATTCCACTCTGTCGCACACTGTAGGTGAAGAAACGTTTTGTGACATCTGGGTTTGCCTTTTTGTTTTTTAATTGCATTCCACTTCCGCGAGTTTGATTAGTATTGCTTAATGTGAATAGTGCATTTACATCGACTTTGTCGAAACCTTTTAGTATCTTAAAGCACTCAATAAGCTGACCCCTCAACCTCCTCTTTTTTAATGAGAACAGGTTCAATCGTTTAAGTCTTTCTTCATATGATTTATTTCTTAATGAGGGTATCATCTTCGTCGCTCTTAGAGAGAGAGAGAGAGAGAGAGAGAGAGAGAGAGAGAGAGAGAGAGAGAGAGAGAAAGATTTACATAGATTTACATAGATACGCTGACCAAACAGACCTTATGATCCAAACAAGGTGGTCATGACTTAATTCTAGTAGCGATGGCATATCCGATAGAAAAGGAAAGTTGAAGGAAAGGATAGCAAAGAAGAAGAAGAAGAGAGAGAGAGAGAGAGAGATAACAATGACTCCCTAGATTGAGCCGCAAGACCAACAAAGCCGGATGAGTGTACACCTCGTATGTTTAAGGGGAGAAGGGTCGTTTTTCTGGGCACCCTTCTTCCTCATGTTTAGCCTCATTAAGTTTCAGATCATAAGACGTAAGGCACATTAGTTTGGCGATTTTAAGACATTTCGCCCCATTTATTTGCCAATATTAAGACTTTTCGTGTCACTTAGGTGTCTATTTTTCCCTGGCGAGCGATAGCGAACCTATAATTTAAGAGGAACCGTTTTTCTATTGAAAAATGTACAAATTTATCTTGAAGGAGGGTCTTGGGGGGTGGGTTACTTTTTTTTAAAGATTGATGGAGGTCTAGGGAGGTAACTAATAGATAATATAAATATATATAAATGAGCAAATAAATAGGCCCATCCCCCCTTAAGGAGAGAAGGGGTTTAGGGGAGGTTTTTCGTGTTGTAATTTTTAACATATTATTTCCCTTCTGAGCGCTGTTAATGGACGAAATAACCTGAAAAATTACGTTACCCTTAGAAGTAGCCATGCTAATCCGTCTAATCTCTGTAAACAACGCTCATTCCCATAGTAATCGTTCGGTATCAGGCGCTGGGAGGGGAAAGAATGGTTTATGAATACCTCTCCTATAGTTTGTTACCTAGACCTCCATTAAGCTTAAAACAAAAAAAATCCCAAGACCCTCTTTCAAGAAAATATTTTTAATTTTTCGGTAGAAAATGTGAGATCCTCTTAAATTACAGGCTCGCTATCGGTCGCCAGGAACAAATTGAGACCTATGTGGCGCGAAAGGTCTTAAAATTGACAGAAATTGGGTGAAAGTTGCAAACATCGCTAAATTAATATAGCGAACGTCTTAAAATCTCAAAAGCAATGGGGCTAAACGTGAGGGAAAAAGGGGTTAACAAAAAAATCCCTTAAGTGGAAATCTCCCCTTAACTCCTTCTGTACCGGCGACGACATTTTAATCTTATTGTAAGTATATTTGGAGAATTGTGTGCAGTTTAAGAAGGAGTTGTGGTCGTAAAAAGGGTTAAGTGAGGTAGTTCAAAGCCTGTTCATTGTTGAAGGCCTTTTTGAAACTGAAAACGTCGTCTAATAGGAATTAAATTGACGTCGCCGGTACAGAAGGGGTTAATTTGATATGTATTCCTGATATGTAAACCAATGAATCTTTCCTTCATCCTATGACTTAAACTGCTTTAAACTGTGTGTCCAGACATTATTTACCACAACGTCCCTTGAATTTGACTCTGTCACTCTTTTGATTCTGGGGGAGACACTCGTTACAGACAAACTAACCTCATTAAGGGGGTACTACTCGGTTTTGTGGTCTATTAATGTTTTTGTTTCTTTTAGTTTCATCGCTCGACCTCCATCAAGCTTAAAAAAAAATACTCCCTAGACCCCCCTTCAAGATAAATTTGTACATTTTTCGAAAGAAAAATTTCCCGGCCGAAGGCCGGTTCCTTTTAATATTACAGGAAAACTACTGGAACAAAATCGACACCTAAATGGCACGAAAGGTCTTGAAATTGACAACGAAATGGGGCGAAGGGTATTTTAATCGCCAAACTAATGAAAGGAATGTCTAAACAATTCAAAACTAATATGCTAAACATGAGGGAGAAGGGGGTCCAGAAAAAGCGAGTAGTACCCCCTTAACCCTTTCAAGCTCCAATTTGCAATTATTTTCTGATTTCTGGCTATTATTTGACGATTTTATTGACATTAGGAAGGGTACATGGAAGTCAGAGGGTTAATTAAGATAGTCTTTACCCTTATAATTCCCACAGATCCTTCGTAAACTGTTTAAAATAGTCTAATGCTAATAAAGAGTCAAAATGCGCCACAATCTTCAAAAGGTTAACCCGTTCAGTACCAGTGACGTCCTTGTCATCATATTCTTGCAACTATTTGACGACTTTATTCAGCTTAGGAAGGACCTCTAGCAATAATAAGGCTTCAAACTATCTCAACCAACCTTTTAAGCTACCACAGATCCTTTCCAAGCTACATACAATCGTCAACATATAGCTAGAATATAATGTAACACACGTCGCTGGCACTCAAAGGGTTAACTACAAATATAATGTAACACACGTCGCTGGTACTCAAAGGGTTAACTACAAATATAATGTAACACACGTCGCTGGTACTCAAAGGGTTAACTACAAATATAATGTAACACACGTCGCTGGTACTCAAAGGGTTAACTACAAATATAATGTAACACACGTCGCTGGTACTCAAAGGGTTAACTACAAATATAATGTAACACACGTCGCTGGCACTCAAAGGGTTAACTACAAATCATTAGCTATACAGAATAATAGCCAACGATGGCCTTGACTGTTGTATACTCCGACTATACATAATTATCATTACTTCCCAATATGGTCAATCAGGTTTGAGAAAGGGAGGGTACACACACCCACATACGCACACACACCCACACTACTCTCGTCCCCATTCACACGCTTATGGGGGAACTACTCGCTTTTTTCTGGACCTCCTTCTCCCTCATGTTTAGCATTTTAGTTTTGAGATTTTAAGACGGTCCTTCCATTAGTTTGTCTATTTTAAGACCTTTTGCTCCATTTATTTGTCAATATTAAGACCTTTCGTGCCATTTAGGTGTCGATTTTTCCTGGCGAGCGATAGCAAGGCTGTAATTTTAAGAGAAACCGGCCTTCGGCCGGGAAATGTTCTACCGAAAAATGTACAAATTTATCTTGAAGGGGTGTCTACGGGGTGTATTTCTAAGCTTGATGGAAGTCTAGCGAGGAAACTAAGAAATAATTAATAAATTAATTAATAGCCCAAAAAACCTTCCACTGCCCCCTTACCCCTCTCGCTAGCCTGTGGACCCGGGGGTTGTCATTTACCATTCACAGTTATCTCAATCTCATAATTATCTCTACAACATTAGTTTTCTGGCCACAGCTCACTCAAAGCTAACTGCAGAGATTGAAGTAACTAAACTAAAGGTATCTAATCACCCCTGATGGTCACAAAGGTTTTTTAAGTATCCCAGAAAGGGCGCACATCGCGTCCTGTGCGTGAAAGGGTTAAGGGGAAATTTTTAATTGGAGAGTTTCTTTTCTGGACTCTATTCTCCCTCTTGTTTAACCCCATTAGCTGTGAGATTTTAAGACGTTTGCCTCATTGGTTTGGCGATTTTAGGACCTATCACCCCATTTCTGTCAATATCAAGACCTTTAATTCCATATATGTGTCGATGTTTTCCTAGCCTCGTGTTTCCTAGCCTGTGTTTTAGGAGGAACACGGGAAATTGTTCTACCGAAAATGTACACAGTTATATCTAAGGAGATTCTATTTTTTTTTTTTTTAAGCTTGATGGAGGTTTAGGGAACAAACTAAACACCTCTTTTTTTGGTTTTTACTTTAGTATTGCACACTTTACAGGTACTGCCACGGACTTATTAGAGAGTTAGTTTAGGTTTCCACGCATCCATCACCAAGCTACACCTTTTTTCTGGTATACGAAACACCCACAAAGTACTTGGGATACTCAAATATAATTAATATTACAGGAAAGGGTGTTATTTTACTTTAGTAGCGCACTGTACAGGTACCCCTACGGACTTGCTGGAGCGTTTGTATAGGTTTCCACGTATCCAACAAAAACTACACCTTTCTTTGGTCTAACTATTCATGTATTCATATATTTTTTTTTAGTTTCCTCCCTAGACCTCCATCAAGCTTAGAAAAACACCCCCTAGATCCCCCTGAAAGATAGATTTGTACATTTTTCGGTAGAAAAATGTCCTTGCCAAAGGCCAATACCTTCTCAAATGACAGGCTCGCTTTCGCTCGCCAGGAAAAAATCGACACCTAAATGGCACGAAGGGTTCATAATATTGACCAAAAAATGGGGTGAAAGGTCATAAAATCCCCAAACTAATGGAACCAACGTCATATAATCTCAAAACTAGTGGGGCTAAGCATTAGGGAGGAGGGGGTCCATAAAAACGGTCCGTCTCCCCTTAATAGTATTGAAAACGATCAAATACACTTTTTCATGTGGTTCTCGAAGAGAATAAAACTCCGAAAATCAGGAGTTGACCACGTCTTCCGATCGTCGCTTTGTTTACATGACGCTCGAGCTTATAGTTACCTTTGCTGCTGATATTAACCCGTACAGTAACAGTGACGTCTTTTGCTGCTGATATGTTACAACCCAAAGTTTGGAGAGACTAGTGGAACTAGCTTAGTTAAAGATTTGGCCCCGAAGGAGTCTAGAGGGTGACCTTTAGGTTGAACACAAAGACTGAACTTTAGTTTAAGGGTGTTCAGTATGGATAAGTACTTTTATTAATTTAGTACTTGTATTAAGGTAAAGTCTCTTTAAGAGTAGTTCTCGTATTTTAATATTTATTACGAAGATGATATTTTAATTTAAGAGTTGTTCTCGTATTTTAATCAGACTTCAAAGTAGTCTTCTGGATATTATATAGGGTTAATCTTCCTCACTTCATTTAATCATTAGGGTATAAATATATGGATAAGAAAAGAATACACAATTTTTGTTAATATAATAAAATCAAATTTAAGTAATATAACAAAACCATTAGGTTTTATATAATTATAATTTAAAGTTATAAAACAACATAAAACAAATACAATGGTAATTAATATTAATGCAAAATATTTAATTTATACAAAATGAAAACAACAAAAAAGAAAATCAAAATGAAAATATAAGTTATAGTCACGATATCTCCTGTAGTCAAACCGAAGGGGGGTAGTTCCTGGAGTTTTAAAACAACGCTTTCTGGAAGCGATATTCCCGAGAACGTTGCACCGAGAAAGTCTAAGATAACACTGACCCCACTCATTATTCCCGCCCCGTCATTGACTACGGTAGATTTAATGTGACCAGAAAAGAAACTTCCACCCCCTGGTGTTCATGAGCAGAGATAGCATTGAACTTTAATTTGAATTACATTTTTATTGAGTGAGACTTCGAAACTCTGCTCGATCAAAATGAGAGGGATAGAAGTAAGAAGGATATTGGGATGCGAAGTTTCGGGCCTCTGTTGGTTTGGTTGTTTGAAGCCCCGACCCCGATCTCAGACTGGTTGATGCGTTTGAAGGGTGGAAGTGAACCCGTACAGTCGGAGCCTATAGGTCCGTGACAATATTAACCCGTACAGTAACAGTGACGTCTTTTGCTGCTGATATTAACCCGTACAGTAACAGTGACGTCTTTTGCTGCTGATATTAACCCGTACAGTAACAGTGACGTCTTTTGCTGCTGATATTAACCCGTACAGTAACAGTGACGTCTTTTGCTGCTGATATTAACCCGTACAGTAACAGTGACGTCTTTTGCTGCTGATATTAACCCGTACAGTAACAGTGACGTCTTTTGCTGCTGATATTAACCCGTACAGTAACAGTGACGTCTTTTGCTGCTGATATTAACCCGTACAGTAACAGTGACGTCTTTTGCTGCTGATATTAACCCGTACAGTAACAGTGACGTCTTTTGCTGCTGATATTAACCCGTACAGTAACAGTGACGTCTTTTGCTGCTGATATTAACCCGTACAGTAACAGTGACGTCTTTTGCTGCTGATATTAACCCGTACAGTAACAGTGACGTCTTTTGCTGCTGATATTAACCCGTACAGTAACAGTGACGTCTTCTGCTGCTGATATTAACCCGTACAGTAACAGTGACGTTCTTTGCTGCTGATATTAACCCGTACAGTAACAGTGACGTCTTTTGCTGCTGATATTAACCCGTACAGTAACAGTGACGTCTTTTGCTGCTGATATTAACCCACACAGTAACAGTGACGTCTTTTGCTGCTGATATTAACCCGTACAGTAACAGTGACGTCTTTTGCTGCTGATATTAACCCGTACAGTAACAGTGACGTCTTTTGCTGCTGATATTAACCCGTACAGTAACAGTGACGTCTTTTGCTGCTGATATTAACCCGTACAGTAACAGTGACGTCTTTTGCTGCTGATATTAACCCGTACAGTAACAGTGACGTCTTTTTCATTGTATTCTGGCCACTATTAGACGATTATATTTAGCTCAGGAAGGACCTCTAGCAATAGCATGGCTTCCAACTTTCTCAACCAACTCTATTAACTACCACACATCATTCCTAAGCTGCCTAATATCGTCTAAATATAGCTAGAATAAGATATAACACACGTCGCTGGTACTCAAAGGGTTAACCGCCCCAAGGTGGGTTCCTCTTAATCTACCGGCTCACTATCGCTCGTCAGAAAAAAAATCGACACCTAAATGGCACAACATTTCTTAAAATTGACAGAAATGGGGCGACAATTCTTAAACTCGCCAAAGTAATTAGTTGAACGTCTTAAAATCTGAAAAGTAATGGGGCTAAACATGAGGGAGAAAGGGGTCCAGAAAAAATCCTTCAAGTGGAAATGTCCCTCTAATGTGGCATAATGCATGTTTCAACAATCTTCAGTAGGCTTTATCAGAAATTAAGGGGAGATGCTTGTTTTTTCTGGGCCCCTTTCTCCCTCATTTAGTTTTTACATTTGTCTTCGTGGTGCAATGCATAATTGTGTTGATTTTCGGTGTGAGCGTCCTGGGTTCGAATCCCCGGACTGCCAAATGTGTTTGTCAATTTCATTAATCGAGCTTAGGAGCAAAGTTGGTTAGTGGAGAGAACATAATAATTTAAGAAGTTCATCCATCTATTTTGGCGATTTTAAGACCTTTCACCCCATTTCTTTCTCAATTTTAAGACTTATCGTGCCATTTAGGTGTAGATTTTCCTGGCGAGCGATAGCGAGCCTGTAATTTAAGAGGTACCGACCTTTAGCCGGGATATTTTTCTATGGAAAAATTTACAAATCTATTTTAAAGGAGGGTCTTGTGGGGGGGGGGGGGGTCTTTTTAAAATTTGATTGAGGTCTAGGGAAGGGAACTACACATATATGTATACGCCCATCCCCTCTTTTACAAATTCAAATACTTTAATATTATGTGAAGATTGCATATACTAACTGATACACACACCCATATTTACACGCACATACTGTACATACACATACACACACACACACACACATAACTGCGCCCACGTACAGAGAGAGAGAGAGAGAGAGAGAGAGAGAGAGAGAGAGAGAGAGAGAGAGAGAGAGAGAGAGAGAGAGAGAGAGAGAGAGAGAGAGAGAGAGAGAATATAATCCCTTTTCCAAAAAATAAAGTGATCTTAAAAAAGGGATACTTGACATTAAGGGGAGGTTTTTAGTTTGTTCCCTAGACCTCCATCAAGCTTATAATTACACCCCCTAGACAACCATTCAAAATGAATTTGAAGTAGAAAAATGTCCCGGTCTAAGGCCGGTTCCACTTAAATTATAGGTTCGCTAGCGCTCGCCAGGATTTTTTTTTACACTAAATGGCACGAAAGGTCTTAAAATTGACAGACAAGGGGCGAAAGTTCTTAAAATCACTAAACTAATGAGACGAACGTCTTAAAATCTCAAAAACAATGGGGCTAAACATGAGGGAGAAAGGCGTTCAGAAAAAATTCCCTCAAGTGGGAATCTCCCTCTAAGTTTCTATTACTTACCGAGCCAACAAAGAAAACGACTTACTACGGACAAATAGAAGGGGATACTCATCGAGAAACAGGAGGCGAGATACTATAATCTGTTTCTTCTCACCTGACGATAAATTGAATTCCTTAGCATCTGATTTATCGATAATTGGTGGAAAATACGAAACTCTGAATCATATTAAGACCAAGTTTATATAATTAGCACTATACTTCAGTACAAAGTCTTCAAAATAACTGAAAAATCTTGATGGGACCTTTGCCATTTACCGTCAGTTGAAAAGAAACAGACTATAGTTCCCCTTTGCCAAAGATTCTAGTGTTTGTTTTATTATATTTAACCCATTCAGTACCAGGGACGTCCCTTGTATCATTCTCTCGCAACTATTAGACGATATAATTCTGCCTAGGAAGGACCTCTAGCAATAATAAGGCTTCAAACTATCTCAACCAACCCTTTTAACTTTTAACAGATCCTTCGTAAGGTGCATAGTAACGTCTAAATACAGCTAGAATATAATACAACACACGTCGCTGATGCTCAAAGGGCTAACATCATTCTTAACACCTATAACCCCCAAATGGAATCAATGAAAGCATATGATTCTCCCAGGAATCGAACCTAGGATATCTCATGCAGAATTTACACGCTCTAACCAGTATACCATCGAGGCATTTTATATGGATTGAAATGAATGGAAAAAGCGATATTACATTATTAGAGCATTTTTGTTCCTATGTGGATGAGGGAGACAAAAGGCAAAACTGCCTGTGACAAGTGCCTCCCCCAGAGTTGAAAGAGTGACAGGGCCAAAATAAAAACAATGCTCGGGCCAAAATGCCTGGACACACAGAGTTCTGGCAACTATTAAATTATAATAATATGCTTAGTTGGACCTCTAACCATGAAAAAGCGACACACTATCCAACTAGATTGTTTGTGTTACCACAGATCCTCCCTAAGCTGCATAATATCGTCTATTATTCGCCAGAATATGATTAAAAGGACGTCGCCGGTACATAAGGGAATAAAATGTTTGTTTGTGTTGTAGGAGTTAGAGTAAAAATTGCCCCTTTCTGTTTTTTTTTTGCAATTAAGAGGCAGTTCTGATCGATAATTTATAAGATATCATCTATCATCTAGACTTCTTCGTAGCTTAACCCCTTCTGTACCAATGACATCCTTTTCTATATGTTCTGGCAACTATTAACTGGTTTTATTCAGCTTTGGAATTATGTATTCCCGTTAAAAGATTACAGACTATCTCAATTAATCTTTTTAGCTACCATATGTCCCTCCTACGCTTCATAAAATCGTCTTAAATTAAGGGGCTAGTGTTTTTTTGTGTGTGTGTTTTTTTTTTTGGGGGGGGGATACTTATTCATATATATATATATATTTAATGTTGAGTTTCCTCGTTAGACCTCCATCAAGCTTAAAAAAAAACATACCCCCTAGACCTATTTGACATATTTGTAAATTTTTCGGTAGAAAAATGTAACGGCCGAAGGCCGGTTCATTAACAAAATAACAGGCTCGCAATCGCTCGGCAGGGAAAAATCTACATCTAAACAGCACAAAAGGTCTTAATATTAACAAAGTAATGTGGCGAAAGGTCTCAACATTTCCAAACCAGTGAACGAACATATTAAAATCGCAAAATGAATGGGTTTTAACATGAGGGAGAAGGGGATCCACAAAAAAACAAGCACTACCCTCTTAATGCAGTTTAAATATATACAAAAAGACGTCGCCGGTACATAAATAATTACGGAGATCAGTATCTACGGAAGCATTGAAATCTCCTACCGAAAAATGTACAAATTAATCTAGGAGGGGGATCTAATGGATGTTTTTTTTTTTTAATTTGAAGGAGGTCTAAGGAGGAAACTAGAACAATAATGAATACATGCAAAAATCGCCCAAAAAGTGATCCATCTCCCCTTAAGCCGGTATCACACGAGAGCTTTTATAATCAACATTCTATGATCAAAACAATTCTGGCAACATTTCTGGAATATTTTGCACTGGTATCGGAAACTAGGCTGATGGTAGATGAATTTAGGTAACAGCAAAATATGTAATGGTGACCTCACAAGCTACCAGACCAGTGTTGAGGATGAATGTTGAGTGAAAAGAGCTCATGTGATACCGGCTTAAGGGGAGATGGATCACTTTTTGGGCGATTTTTGCATGTATTCATTATTTTTCTAGTTTCCTCCCTAGACCTCCTTCAAATAAAAAAAAAAACAAAAACATCCATTAGATCCGCCTTCTAGATTAATTTGTAAATTTTTCGGTAGAAAAATTTCCCGGCCGAAGGCCGCTTCTTCCAACATTACAGGGTCACTATCGTTTGCCATGGAAAAAATCGACACCTAAATAGCACGAAAGGTCTAAATATTGACGACAAAATGGGGCTAAAGGTTTTAAAATCGACTAACTAATGGGTCAAACATCTTAACATCTGAACAGTAATGGGGCTAAACATTAGTGAGAAGGGGGTCCAGAAAACCGGCCCATCTCCCCTAAAGGTGAGTCATCGGCATAGGAGTGGGTAGGACTAGAGGTACACTCGGATACCATAGTCTGTAACCCACTCATACATATTCTTGGACTTCACACATTTCTAACTATGGAAGGATATCTCTAGAAACCAACTTATCAATATAATGTTCTATAAATCAACTTCATAACTATATATATATATATTATTTATTGAGAAGAATGTTCTCTCCAAAAAATAATCCGGATAGTTATAATTGCACAAAGAAAAACATATGTGGTTCCCAAATTCGCATGAGTGGGCTAGAGACTATGGTACAGTTGAGAAGATCATTAACCCCTTCTGTACCGGCGCCGTCCTTTTAACTTCTATCTGGCTGCTGTTAAACGATTTCATTCAGCTTAGGAAGGACCTCTAGCTATAATAAGTCTTCAAACTATCTCAACCAACCCTTTTTACTACCTCAGGTTTGTCCTAAGCTGCACAATATCGCCTAAATGTAGCCAGAATACAATGCAACACACGTCGCTGGTACTCAAAGGGTTAACCCCTTTCTGTACAGCTTATTCATTTTAGGGGGTTGATTGATTATTCATTTTAGGGGGTTGATTGATTATTTTCCGAAATTCTCAATAATAAAAACACTTGCATTAAGTATTGCCTTATGGAACGAACGTCTCAAAATCTCAAAACTAATGGGGCTAAACACGAGAGAGAAAGGGGTCCAGAAAAAAGCAACTACCTCCCCCTTAACAAACAATATTTTCCTAACCATTATATAGATCGCTTTGTAATAATGGGCAATTATATGCAGGATAGGTAGGAGAAGCTAGTTAAGGGGGCATGGTTCATTCATTGGTTGATTTGTCCATGTACAGTATTAATTATTTGTCCATGTACAGTATTAATTATTTGTCCATGTACAGTATTAATTATTTGTCCATGTACAGTATTAATTATTTGTCCATGTACAGTATTAATTATTTGTCCATGTACAGTATTAATTATTTGTCCATGTACAGTATTAATTATTTGTCCATGTACAGTATTATTTATTTGTCCATGTACAGTATTAATTATTGTTTGTCCATGTACAGTATTAATTATTATTTGTCCATGTACAGTATTAATTATTATTTGTCCATGTACAGTGTTTATTATTTGTCCATGTACAGTATTTATTATTTTTCCATGTACAGTATTTATTATTTTTCTAGTTTCCTCCATAGACCTCCATCAAACTTTAAAACACAACCTCAGGATCCTCCTTCAAGATATATTTGTACATTTTTCGGTAGACAAATTTCCGAGCCAAAGGCCGGTTCCTTTTAAAATACAGGCTCGCTATCGCTCGCCAGGAACATAATCGACATCTAAGTGATACGAAAAGTCATAATATTGACAAAGAAATGGAGGGAATGGTCTCAAAATCGCCAAACTAATGGGCTGAACGCCTTAAAATCTGAAAACCAAAGGAGAGAAGAGGGGCAAGCAAAAATGACCCAATCACCCCTTAATAGAAGTTCGATATATTGGGAAAATCAAAAGCTTCCAACCATTTTTAACCCATTCAGTACCAGTGACGTCCTATTTTATTATATTCTGGCAACTACTCGACGATTTTATTCGGCTTAGGAAGGACGCCTAACCCATTATCAGGCTACAGACTGTCTCAATCAGTCCTCTGACTCTCAGTCTACCATACGTCCTTCCTGACCTCAGCCAGGCAGGGCAGTGGGTGAAAGGGAAAGTGTGTTCGGAAGGATGGGAGGGGGAAGGGGGGTGGGGGGGGGGGGGGGGGGGGGGGGGGGGGGGGGTGAAAGGGAGAGTGGTTTGGACGGGAGGAGTACAAAGGAGTACAAAGGAAATCAAGCAACAACAGATCTAGTGACCCTTCTAGGCTGCTTGTCCTCCAAAACACCGAGGATCAAGTCTCCAAACAGTGGTTTAGAGTGGGTAAGGGAACATTGGAAAGGGAACTACTGCCCTATAACTAATGTCCGTGGCAGGATTAGGAAGTTAGTACGGGACAGATGGGTTAGTAACTGAGGGGGGGGGGATAAAATAAAGTTATTCATTTACAAACGCAGACAGTCACGGGTTTGATGCGAGATATTTGTCTAGCGGAGTTTAAATGAATCAACGATGCTGCAGTCTATAACGTCTCGGGGAAGCCCATTCCACAAGTTGACTAACTCGATTGAAGAAGAAATTCTTAGATTCGTGTGGGTTATAAGATTTACCAATAATTTTGCAACCGTTTCCCCGCGTGTAATTAGATTGGTCGATAGTGAAGTACTTACTACAGTTCATATTGTCGATGCCTTTGATGATTTTGAACACTTAAAATAAGTCACCTATTAATCTGCGCTGGGTTAAAGGAAATAGATTTAATTCTCTAAGACGCTCTTCGTATGGTTTGTTCTTTAGGCTAGGTATCATTTTGGTAACTCTACATTGAACTCGTTCTAGCTTCTTTATATCTTTTTGGTAATAAGGGCACCAGGATTGAACGCAGTATTCCAGAAGAGGGCGGACTAAGGAATTGTAAAGGGTTAGGATAACTTCTTTGGATTTTTGCTCAAATGACCTGCCTATAAAGCCAATTATTTTGTTTGCCTTCTTAACAACTTCTGAACATTGTTGACTCGGTTTTAGGTTACTCGATATTGTTACTCCCAGATCGGTTTTTCTTTTTATATTCTTAAGCTGAGTGCCATTCATCGAATAGTTTGCTTTCTCATCTAGGTATCCGATATGTAGTACTTTACAATTTTATCCTCATTGAAACTCATTTGCCAAATTTGGGCCCAACATGACAATTTATCTAGATTGTGTTGCATATCGTCACCTTGTTCTTTTGAGAGTACGCTATTTGCAATTTTTGTATCGTCAGCAAATTTTGAGATTGTACAGGTGAGACCCTCATCTATGTCGTTGATATAAATTAGAAAGAGAATTGGTCCTAGTACCAATCCCTTGGGTATCCCGCTACCTACATTGGTCCATTTAGATGCCTTGCCGTTTATGACTACTCTGTGCTTTCTGTCGCTGAGCCAATTTTCTATCCATTTCAACACACCGTCTTGTATTCCATGCGCTTTTAGTTTTAGCAGTAAACGTTTGTGGGGAACTTTGTCAAAGGCCTTTTGAAAATCAAGGTATATAATATCTACATCTTTACTCTCATCATAGAGGTTGAGCATATCGTGGAAGAAGTCTAAGAGGTTTGTTAAACAGGAACGTTTTTTACGAAAGCTGTGTTGAGTATCTTTAAGTAAGTTATTTGCCTCTAAGTGATTTACGAGTCAGTCTCTTATGACCGTTGCTAGCATTTTACATACAATTGAGGTTAAGCTAATTGGACGATAGTTACTGGGTAGGGATTTGCTGCCTTTTTTTAATATTGGTGTTACGTTGGCTAGCTTCCATTGATCAGGCATAGTCCCAGACTGCAAGGATTCATTGAATAGCAATGTCAGTGGTTTGGAGAGCTCATCCTTAGCTTCCTTTAGAACTCTAGGCGAGATTGCATCAGGTCCAGGCGTTTTATTTACCTTGACTTTATCTAAACAATTCAATACTTATCTCTCTGTAACGGTGATATTGCTTAGAACATCTGAATTATCAATCTGAATCGGCGATGGTGTAGGGATATCACTGAGGTCTTCGTTGTAAAAACTGATGCAAAGAAGGTATTGAGGGCATTACTCATTTGTACTTCGTCTTTGGTGTATTCTCCATTTTCATCGACTAACGGTCCAACAGTTGAAGTAACTACTTTTTTCTTTCTGATATAACTATAGAATGATTCGCAACATGTAACTCCAGGGTCTTTTTACTTTGCTTAATTAAATTTTTGACTTTGCGTCGTAGCTCTACAAATTTCACCCGTTCTTCGTCATTTTGTGAGGATTTTAATCTATCATTAGCAATTTTTTTAGCAAGCAGACAGTCTGAAATATCTTTATTCCACCATTTGGGCTAATCATTATGGCCTCGACGCCGTATTTTCGATGGTATGCAGTCTTGCACTGCCTTAAGGCAAGTGGTTGTGAAACACTCCCAAGATGTATTTATGTCGTTATTGTTAGTCAGAAAGCTCCAGTCAGTTTCTTTAAGCTTTGATTTAAGTTTATGAAAATTTGCTTTCTTGAAATTAGGGACTTTCTCAATGCTGCTATTTGATTTGTTACTAGTAAACTTTAAAGTGAAAGTTATCGTACGATGGTCGCTGTTACTGAATTCATCACCAACATTCAAATTCTCTATTAATTCTTCTTTTGTTGCGAGTACAAGGTCAAGCACATTAGTACCACGGGTGGGTCGGAGATTGTACAAATTGAAAAAGTTAACTCTCTTGCAAGTTAGCATAGAGGTCGTGTCCAGAGTGTGAAGTAAGAATATCGCCCCATTTAGTCACGGGTAAGTTGAAATCGCCAAGAATTACGGTATCTTGTATGTTAGTTATTTCTGCAATTTTTCATAAATTTCACTGTCAGTTTGCACTGATTGAGATGGGGGTCTGTATTATAAAGCTAGTGTTATTTTAGTTCCTCATTTATTATTTAATAGTACGTAAGATATGTCTATATTCGCAATTTGAGGTTTTGACATTAAGACGGGATTAAGACTTTCCTTTATAAAAAACAGAACTCCTCCTCCATTTCTAATGATCCGACTTTTCTCAAACATTGTATAACCAGGAAGGGTATATTCTGCTAAAAAGTCTCTGTCTTCCGTATTTAACCAAGATTCTGTAATGCCGATTATATCATAATGTTCTGTAAGCACGATTTCCTCTAGATCTGAAAATTTATTGCGTATGCTACGAGCATTTACATAAAACACCTTAACACCTTACGAGCGGCCTATGCGGTTTATTTATGTGTACCGCACAGCGGGGTGTTTTTAGCCAAAATAGGGCTGTTTACGTGATCATTTTCATGCCTAAATAAGACCCAGAACGTAAAACAAGTACCTATCCCTGAAAGGGCATAAACAGAGCTTTCGAATGACACCATAACGATCCTTGTATGATGGATAGTTTTCTTGCAATAACCGTGCAACGCGAGTGCAAAAAGCAGGTAATTCGGTACTTTCAGTACATAATTGAGTATGTAGCGAGTGAGAGAGGGAGGAGGGAGCTGAGATTTGTGTCAGTAGGTTCGCCGCGGTGGTCTGGAGCAGTCATACGCTCGCTAGTCTCCTGCCACCACTTGTCTCTCTCTCTCAGCCACATTACGTGCTGAAATTGCCACTCGAGTTATGTCGAGCGCCGCCACATAGTCCAGCTTTATTTAACTCGACTTATGTTGCTCGCCGCTAAATAAGGGTTAAGAGTATTAGAGTTGGATGTTACTGATTGTGCATTGTCTGAATTTTCAGTTCGTATTTGACTTACACTACCCTGTCTGGATACCCCCGGTTGACCCCGTTTTTTGAACGGAAATCCTTGA
>CM064535.1:1846462-1948962 GCA_032716605.1 Paralithodes platypus
GGTACGTAGTACCCACCTCGCAACACAAACCCACCCCTACTCTGTGCAACGCTCCAACCCACGAGTGAAACTCTATTCTCTGACTTTCTTTCTATTCAAACTGCTGAAGTCTTGAAACTCTCCGCCCAGAATCAGTCCTTTCTCTCTTCCTATGACTTAAATTGGTTTCAAACTCGCCGTGTGTCCATGCATTTTAGCTCTAACGCGTCCCCGGATTTCGGTCCCTGTCACTATTTGAAATCTGGGGGAGGCCCTCGCTGCAGTCCGGTAGGCCTTTTGTCTCCCTCATTCACATAGAAAAAACAAATATAGTAGGTTCCGTCTCCGAACGCGTGTTATCATCAATTACTCTCTTCTCATATGTCTCTCGTAGTATAATAGATAATCAACATGTTTTCCTTCTGTTTGTCCTCCTTTCCATCGTGTAGTACCCCCACTCATTTTATCTTCCTTTTTAATACCCCTTTGAGTACCAGCGAACGTGTGTTATCTTTTTATTCTAGCTATATTTAGACGATCATAATGCAGCTTAGGAAGAATCTTTCGGTATTTTAAAAAAGGGATTGTTGATACAGTTTGCAAACCTTATATGTTACTGATAGGTCCTTTTCCTAAGCTTAAATTAAGTCGTCTAATAGTGTGCCCGAATAGGATGAAAACGACGACCCTATAGTTTATTCCTCTGTATAGTAGGCGAAAAATCATGACCTCTGTCCCTCTGTACCAACTTCGCAAACGACTGGAGTAATCGAGCTAATATTTCTACCATTTGGAAAGAGTCGTGCAAGGAATAGATGTGGCGATTTTCCGGGCCGATGGTGCCTCTCAGCCCTTTTTTGAGTTACAGAGGATCGAGGTCATGATTTTTCCGCCTAGCTACAGCGGAATAGACTATAGTCGCTAGAACGGTTGAAGTACTCCACTCGATCGATTTGTCTCGTATTTAATTTT
The DNA here is from genome assembly GCA_032716605.1 of Paralithodes platypus. NCBI lineage: Eukaryota > Metazoa > Arthropoda > Malacostraca > Decapoda > Lithodidae > Paralithodes > Paralithodes platypus. The sequence goes on from CM064535.1 coordinate 1,847,414, forward strand.
CCTTTACCGGTAGTTTTATGGCAAATGTACCCTTCCACATGTGTTTATTTTATCCAGTTATCCTGACGTCTAGTTTTGTCTTGGCTTGTGATAGACTTTTCCCATCCGTTATCTCCTTTGTTTAAGGAGGGATGGGCCGGTTTTTATGGCCCCCTTCTCCCTCGTGTTTAGCCCCATGTTTTTAGATTTTAAGACATTCGGCTTATTAGTTTGGCGATTTTAAGACCGTTCACCCTATTTTTGTCAATGTTAAGACCTTTCGTGTCAATTAGGTGTCGATTTGTTCCTGGAGAGCGATAGCGAACCTGTAATTTAGGAGGAATCGGCCTTTGGCCGGGATATTGTTCTACCGAAACATGTACAAAAGGCAGTGTGCCTGTACCCCCTGTCTCCCGGGAGCAAGAATCAAAACAATGACGGAGAACCAATTTCAAGGGACGTCGTGTTTCAAAATGCCTGGACACACTAAGTTTAAAGCAGTTTAAAGGTGGATGGGACTTCCGGGTGGATGAAACGCGTTAGCCTTGGTCTGCAACCCATCTAGAGGAGACAACCTTAAACAAATCCGGGGGGATGGAACTCGTCAGCCTTGGTCGGCACCCTGTCTGGGGGGAGTAAACCTGATATAATCCTTACTGCTTATCTAAGTGTAAGGCAAGTTAGTGAATGTACTATCCGAACACCACTATAGAAAAATATTGCTAATAAGATACATAGAAGGCCTCGGAGTCGTAAACAGGCTCGGGTTGTCCCTCTCACAGGGAGTAGGTCCACTTGGGGGCCTTCTGTGTATGGCCACCCTCAGTAAGGGGAGTAAGGCGTCCGGCCAAAGAGAGATAGATAGATATAAGTATTAGGGATGAAGAAAATATTTGAGCAGGTATGTGAAGCAGAAGGTTGATAAGGGGCTAGGAAAGACTCATGTCAAGAGGTCGCTGGGAACCCTCATGAAATAACGGGTAAACCTCTTCTGTACCGGCGACGTCGTTTTCATTTTATTCTAGCTATATTTATACAATTTTGTGCAGCTTAAGAAGGATGTGGTATTGATAAGGGTTAAGTGAGATGGTTCGAAGCCTGTATACATTTCTGTAGGCCCTTTATAAAGTGAATAAAACCGTCTAATGGTAGCTATATATACAGTATACTGTATATATGTGTAGAATGAACATAAAAAGTCATCAATGGTACAGAAGAGGTTAAGGGGTAGTCCTTTTTTTATATATGGCTTTCTTAAGGGTCGCTCTACTGGTGATCTTCTTTCATATCTTACTAACTCTTGGTCATCATCCTTTCGGGACTTCGGTGAGACTTTTTCTATTGCACTAGACATATCGAAAGCCCTCGATAGAGTCTGGCACAAATCTTTAATTTCTAAACTACCCTCCTTTGGTTTCTATCCCTCCCATCTGTGCCTTTGTCTCTAATTTCCTTTCCGGTCTGTTTCATAGCCGCGGTTGTGGACGGCCATTGTTCACTTCCTCACCCTATAAACTCCGGTGTTCCTCAGGGCTCTGTTCTATCTCCTATTCTCTTTCTAATTTTTATAAATGATCTCCTTAACTGTACCTTAATTCCCATCCATTCATATGCAGACGACTCAACCTTACACTACTCCATTGGTTTTTCAGAACGCCCCAGCCAGCAATCCCTCAACGACAAACGTAATGAAGCCATAGAACTCTTAAATTCTGTATTTATCTCCAATTGGGGCAGAGAAAACCTTGTTACCTTTAATGCTTCCAAACCCAATTTCTCCATCTATCTACCCGTCAGGATCTCCCAGCGGACTATCCCTTATTCTTCAACAATACAAAAATCATCCTTTCATCTTCTCTCAATATTCTTGGTGTCTCTTTATCTTCTGCTCTCATTGGGAAGGACCATATTACCAGTCTTGCTAAGGCAGCCTCCCAGAAGCTGGGTGTGCTCAACCGCCTTAGGGGGTTCTTTTCCCCTGCACAGCTTCTTGCTCTGTACAGGGGCATAGTGCGCCCTTGTATTGAGTATTGTTCACATGTGTGGGTGGGTTTCTCTCACACCGCTCTCCTAGACAAAGTTGAAAGGAAGGCCTTTCGTATCATTAACTCTCGTCCACTCACCAACTCTCTGCAATCTCTCTCTCTCCGCCGCAATGTTGCATCTCTCTCGCTATTCTATCGCTACTATAATAATCAGTGTTCCTCAGAGCTTTCCCAGTGCATACCACCTCCTTTACGTAGGGCACAGGCTACCCGTCTTGCAACTCAATCCCACCCCTACTCTGTGCAACTTTCCAACCCAAGAGTGAAACGTTACTCTCAACCTTTCTTCTACCCAACAGCTGAGCTCTGGAACTCTCTCCCTAATCAGTCTTTCCCTCTTCCTATGACTTAAATTGCTTCAAACTCCGTGTGTCCAGGCATTTTGGCTCGAACGTCCCTTGAATTTGGCCCTGTCACTCTTTCAACTATGGGGGATCACTCGCTATAGGCAGTTCTGCCTTTGCCTCCCACAATCACATATAAAAAAGAAAACAAAATATATATATACAGTATATATACAAAATCGGCAAACTAACGGAACGTCTTAAAATTTAAAAACTAATATGATTAATATGAGGGAGAATAGGGTCTAGAAAGACCGAATACCTCAATGAAATTGCACACACAATGCATACTGTAAAAAGAGAGAGAGATAGAGAGAGAGAGAGAGAGAGAGAGAGAGAGAGAGAGAGAGGAGAGATTATACCAACAAAGAAGCCACACAACACACCCACACACACACTGTCTATCCAACTTCCTCTCTCAATTATCTTGGTGAAGGTGATTGAATTAGGTTTGCATAAAGGAATGTCATGTATAGAACCCGTGTTAGAGAGAGAGAGAGAAAGGAGAGAGAGAGGAGAGAGAGAGAGAGAGAGAGAGAGAAAAAGAGAGAGAGAGAGAGTAGAGAGCAGAGAGAGAGAGAGAGAGAGAGAGAGATAGAGAGAGAGAGAGAGAGAGATGCTACCTTATTATCCAGGCTGTTTCGGTGCTGTGGTATATATAATAATATATATATATATATATATATAGATATATATATAATATATATATATATATATATATATAATATATATATATATATATTATTATATATATATATATATCATCTCCGATGCCTTGCTTATCCCTGGAAAACTCCCGCTAATGGATGGCCATGACAGAAACGTCTCCAGGCTACTTTGTCAAGACATGGTTCCTTTGGCCCTGCCACAATTCCCCTTCCACTATGTGGAAGTTTTTCCTCAATATATTATTCCACTTTCTTTCCCCATACAATAGGTGGTCTTCCACTACTAGCTGCTCCTCTCACCTGGATCCCATATCTTTCTTGGCATTCTGTCTTCATCCATTCCCTAAACTTGACCATACCACATCAAAGTACTTCTCTGTATCCACTCGACCACTCCACAATCAATGCCCAAAGCTTGCTCTTCCATTCAAAAGGACTCATACACTTCCCTATTACTTGGCCTTTCCAGCCTATTCACGCCAGCTGCCATTCTGAAAAAGCTCATCTCCAGAGCTCTCAGTTTGGAGAGGTCCTTGTCACTTGCTGTCCATGTCTCACTTCCATACGAGAGTGTTGGGAGCAGTACACTGTTTTTCAATGACTTTTTCACTTTTTGGCTTACCATTCTTCCTTTCAACATACTATCAAGTTCTCCAATGACCTTTCTCCCTTACATTTTTCTTTCTTTTATCTCACCCTCCATTGTACCATATTTGCATAGTACAGCGTCCAAGTATTTGAAACTTTCAACCTCTTCCAGTACTTAATTTTGTCATTATTATTTTACAGCTTTTCTCATGTTCTTTCTTAATTCTATATTTTGCCTTAAAATCGATAGTTTCATGCAATCTTCTCTCAAACACCATTACCTTTCATTTTCCTACATTGACCTTCAACTTTTTCTTTTCGCATACCCTGTCAAAGTCTGTGACCACTCTCTGAAGTTGTTCCACATTTTCCACCAGCAGGACTGCATCGTCCACATATAGGCATGTTCAAATCTTCCATTCTCTTCCCTCTTACTCCAGCCTAGCTTCTATACGCATTGATCCCTCCAAATCCATGAATGCTGCATAGACTATTCTGTTCTTGGCCAGATATTTCTCTACTAACAAATGCATTGAGGCTATCTGGTCAACGCAGCCCCTGTCCTTTCAGAAACCTCCCTGCTCCTTGCCTATTTTGTCATTCATTGTCTTCTTCTCTGTTACTACTCTTGCGTATACCTTTCCAGGTATGCTAAACAAGCTAATTCCCCTATAACTCTTACACTCCTCTTTACTACCCTTCATCTCTGTAGAAGGGTACTATCACTGCTCTCATTCAGTCCTCCGGTACACTTTTCTTTTCCCATGCTAATTTACATAACCTATGCATTGTGTCTACAGCTTTATCTCCCCCATATCTCAGCATTTCACCTGGGATGTTATCTACTCCAGCAGCTTTGCCCATTTTAAGTTTATTGATTGCTTCTTTTACTTCGTCTCTGCTTATCTGTCTTTCATCTACCCTGTTTATTCTACCTCTCTCCATTCCCATGGATGAGATCTTTGCCTTTCCCGTAGTCTTTACAGCTAAATTACTAAAATTATCTTTCCACACATCCACCACACCGTCACCCTCCACCACCTCCCCATTCATGTCCCTCATTCTAGCACCTGAGACACTCTCGGTCTTCTTCCCTCTGGCTTCTTGCACAGCTCTGTAGTATATTTTCTTGTCATTCAGAAATTGTTCACTAATCGTCTTCCCATATTCCTCATCTGCCTTCCTTTTAGTGTCTTGTATCATCCTCTTTACTCTTTGTTTCAGGTTCTTATATTCTTGTTTCCTCGCATCTCTCGTTTCTCTACAGTAGGTATATTCTAAATCATGCATTGCCTGTCTGTTTTCACATTTTAATTGTCGTCTTGCCACATACTTTATCAACTGCATTAATCATGGAGTCTCTAGTACCTTTCCATACTTCGTCTACAGTATTTCCTAGATCTATCATATCGTCCATGTCATTTAGAGTCTCTTTCAGCATATCCCTGTATTTTGTTGCAATACATTCTTCAGTTAGTTTTCTCACATTTATTCTCTCTACTGTCAGTTTTCGCTCTTTACTTTCACATCTCCACTTCTTCCTTAACCTCACTTTTGTGAGCACTGGATAGTGATCTGATCCCGTCAGCATACGTCGTACAGTTTTTTAATCTAAAATTCTTCCTTTTAGCCCAGAGTCAATCATGGCGTAATCAATTAGGGATTTCCGTTCCTGTTCATCTTCACCTCTGCGCCACGTGTATCTGTGTATGTGACGATGCTTAAAAAACGTATTAGCCAGAAACATTCCTCTCTCGGCACATACTTCTAGGAGGAAGTCACCATTCATATTCCTACCCTCCACACCCCATTTACCTACTACACCTTCTATCTCCTCGTTTTCAGCTCTACCATTCATGTCTCCTAGTAAAATTACCTGTGTACACACTCTTGCCTTTCTCTTATACATTTATTAAGTTTATTCCAAAACTTTCTATTTTCTTCCACACCTTTCCCAGTTTCTTGGTTGACCAGTGCATGCACACACATAAACATATACCTATCTATCCCGATCTTGCATTCACACTACACAATTCTCGAGTCCACACATCCATAGTTTTTAGCACACGTCTTCAACCTCTCTGACAAAATCACAGCTACCCCTTCCTTTCTCTTACGTTCATATCCTGCATCCATCCCAGACCAGGCAATCCATCCTTCCCCATCCCATATATCATACTTACTCTTACCATCCCACACTCCAAAACCCAACAGGTGAGTCTCACCCACCCCACACACATCCACACTTCCATCAGACACTCTCTCTTACTAAAGTAATGTATGCCATTGGCATTGAAGGCACAGACCTAGAGCACGAAGTCTTTCACCCGAACGACATTTCCGCCACTGTTCTGCTCATTTTCTCCACCTCTGCGGGGTCCTGGCCAGCAGCATACCGAGCACAGTTGTTGCCCAGGAGGACTTGGGGTCTGGACATTATGCCTTTAAACAGAGCTCCGGATCGTCAAAATATGAACTAAAAACTACCTCTCAAATTTTAGAAGCGGGAACTAAATACAGTTAAAAATAAATAAAAGACAGTTATAGTGCAGGGGAAAAAAATAAAGGAGGAAATGCAAAATGATAAGACAAAATGGACAAATTAAAAATTAATTTAAATTAAAAACAAAGTGTACCACTAAAGAAACAGCACACCCACCTTCACCTTTAGTTCCACCGTCAGGTCAAATTATAATAAGATATTTTAAAAGGGGGATTAAAACTAGGACGGTGTACTAACAAAGTTACCTTAACAAGGCAAGGTAGGACTTGCTTTCCGTAACCGCGTCACGGTAAGCCACAGACGTGCATTATTCGTTCAGTTATCCCAATACCGTTACTTTAAACGCAAATAGCAGAACCTCTAACTTCATTGGTTACGATAGTGCCACTGAGCAAAAAAATTAAAAACAAATATATATATATATATATATACATATATATAGGAAAGATATGGGGGCAGGGGACTAAGATTCCTACTCCCCTTGCATAATTCTCCTACTCGACGAGACAGAAAAATGGGCGAGGGAACGCGAAAGTGGTCCCGGACCCTGATAATAGGTATTTTATATGTTGTTTCTGTTCAGGCTCTGTCTCGTGTCGGCCACCCCCAGCAAGGGGGTAGGTGCCTCAGTATATACTGTACATACATACATACATACATATATATATTATAAGAGATATGCCAATGGACACAACATTATTTTCATATCATGCTATTACACAGACGTCCTTAATATCTAACAACTTACACAAAGTACAGTGTGGGGTTAATAAATCATGAATCATTGCAACTGGAGTATCTATGTATTTAACCCCTTCTGTACCGGCGACGTCTGTTCTATTTCACTTTTCGCTATATTTAAACAAGTTTTCGCAGCTTAAATGGATCTGTGGTACTAAAAAGGGTGAAGTGAGATAGTTCCAGGACTGTTAATTGCTAGAGATCATTCTTAAACTGAATACAATCGATTATTTGTAGCCAAAATAAAAGAAAGGGGACGTCGCTGGTACAGAATGGATTAACCCCTTATGTACAATCGCGCTAATAAGTGATGTCTCTGCACCATGTATGTTTTGATCAATAATGGGTATCAGCAATATCTAACCTTCATTTTTTCATATCGAGTGAAATATATAAACATGTTCCTACACTTACCCACCCTATGCAACATCTGACAGACATTAATACAGCACAAAGCAAGCCAAACGTAATGGCAGCTGGCACATGACTTATTAGCGCGACCGTACCTGTGACGTCAGTTTCATTATATTCTGGCAACTATTAGATTAGTTTTATAAGTTTAGGAAGGACCTCGAACGCTTCAATGGCTACAAACTATGTCAATTAATCCTTTCAGCTACCACAGATCCTTCCGTAGCTGAATTAAATCGTGAACTAATTGCCTGAATATATTGAAAAGTACGTCACCGCTACTGAAGAGGTTAACCTCTTCTGTACCAGCGACGTATTATCAATTTTATTCTAGCTAAATGTATACGATTTTATTAAGTTTAAGAAGGATCCGTGGTAGTAAATAGGGTTAAGCCATATAGTTCGAAACCTGTTAATCGCCAATGGCCATTCTTAAACTGAATAAAATAATCTCATAGTAATCAGAGTAGTGTTAAAAGGACGGCGCCGGTACTGGAGGGGTTAACGGGAGAAAGGCTAATAAATGTGAAAGTATGGAAGCGGGGTTTTGTCTTTGTCCATGAATGTACAGTCGGCCTAATAAGTGATGTCCCGGCAACAATTATATTTATCAGCAATAATTACACAAGACTTCTTCTTTTTGAGTGAGATACCACCAACATGTTCCTACACTTACCCTCCCTATTCAACATCTGACAGACATTAATACAGCACAGAGCGAGCCAAACGTAAAGACAGCTGAGACATGACTTAATTCGACAGTTTATTCTGGCGATCATTAGACGATATTAATATTATACATCTGAGAAAGGCTATGTGGGAGTTAAGGGGGGGGGTGACCTGCTTTTTGTTATTTCTGGCCTTTTCTCTCTTTCTGTTTTGTATCCATTCGGCCCTATTTAGCCAACTATTTTAAGACGTTTATCCCCATCTAGGTGTCGATTTCTTCCTGGCGAGCGATAGCGACCCAACATTATATGAAGAAATCCGCGGAGAAATTTTTCTATCTAAAAAAAGGTACAAATTTAGCCTGCTGTCAAACAAAAATAAAAAAATATGCTGGCTCGCTACCGCTCACCAGTAAAAAATTGACACCTGGATGGGGATAAACGTCTTAAAACTGTAGGATGAATGGGGCCAAATGGATAAAAGCCAGAGAAAGATAGAAAAGGACAGAACAAAAACAGGTCACGGCTGGCCCAATCAACCCTCTGACTTCCACATACCCTTCCTATCTATCTATCTATTGCCGCACGCCTTACTCCTCTTAATGAGGGTGGCCATACACAGAATGCCCCCAAGCGGACCTATTCCCTGTAAGAGGGAACAACCCGAACCAGTTTACTGAAGGACTTAGAGGATTAACCAGTCAAGTTAGGATCCGTCTGACTCCGAGGCCATCTGTGTATTTTGTTAGCACTATTTTTTCTACAGTGGTGATCAGCTAGTCCATCCACTAACCTGCCTTACCCATAGTGTATCAGGTTTACTCTCCTAGACAGGTTGCCGACCAAGGCTGACGAGTCCCTTCCACCCGGAATTTTATGAGGTTGTCTCCCCTAGATGGGTTGCCGACCAAGGCTAACGAGCCCCATCTACCCGGTATATCCTTCCTAATCTGAGTAAAATCATCTAATATTAGCCAGAAAACAGAAAAGAATTGCATCATTGTATCTTGAAAGGTATAAGACAAGTTTATATAATTAGCACATCATTTCACTGCAATATCTTCAAAATAACTGAGCAATCTTGATGGGAACATATTATTATTATAATTATTATTTGTATTAAGCAAACCTTGTTTATAAATAACGATATATATATATATATATATATATATAATTTTCTTTTTTTTCCCCTGTTTATTCTTTGTGAGTATTTTTAAACACTACTTTTATTTTACTTTATTTTTCTATTTTTTTTTTGCACCCACTGTCTTGTAATATAGCCTGATCTTCTGTAGCCTTGCATCATACTAGGTGAGTTAAATAAGTTATCTTACTCTTTCTATCTCTAACGCTACTCATAGGATGTTTACATTTTCACCTTTATCGGGCAGAGGCTCGTCCCTTAGGAAGAAATGATAGATAGACTCAGTATTAGGGAATAGGGAGGAAATTATAATAATAAGACAAGATGATATTAACTCGGTCCCAGTCGAGGAATAATCCTGATGACAGACAAAACGCAGTGAGAGATGCAGTACAAATGAACCGTGAAACAGACAATGAAGTTAATGGAGATGTACAAGCAAACCCTGTTAGAGAAAATGCAGAAAATAACAATCAACAACTGCAGCCCGCAGAAGAAAACGCAGGAATCAATAATTCGCAAGACAACAGAGGTGTGGAACAAAATAATGAAAATAGTGTAGGCCTAAACGAAGATAATGAGAGAGAAATAATCGAAAATCATGAACAGAACGAACGACCTCGTAACGTAAAAATGAATGGTGGAGAATGGATGGGACATTCTGGTGACGGACTCACAACATTAGTGAATGAAATCTATACAGAAGTGATACAATGGCAACATAATAAGTTTGAACTACCGATTTGTGAAGCCGCAAAAGACATGCTGGGGGAACTCAGACGTATGATCCTAAAGTATGTTCAGGATGCCCCTTTGGCGCACGTGGCAATCAAGATAGCTTCTTTCATTCCTCAGTTGTTCCTTCAAAGAAAAAGACCAAAGGGAAAACTGAATGAGAACATTAAAGCGCTGAAACAGAGAATGGAGTGGTGGAAAAATGGGGAGTTAGACAAAATTCTTAGCCAAGTACGAGCAATCCAGCAAAGACTGAAAACAAAACAACGAAGAAAGAGGAAGCCAGATGATATGGCACGATCAGTGGGAAATAGCATGAGGATTGGTAAAGTGGCACAGGCAGTCAGAATGGTCACTGGGGAAGCCTCAAGTGGGGTGCACGAAGTGAATCGACGCATCTTGGACCAGCTGAAGGAGAAACACCCAGAAGCAAAACCAGCAAGTGATGAGGCCAAACTAGACGGGGAATGTGTTCCTCCAGACCCGGTGATATATGAGAATATAATTGGAGACCTCATATGGAGAAAGACGCTGAAAACACAGGGAGGAGCAGGTCCATCAGGAGTAGATGCTAAGACTTGGAGGATCTTCCTAAGTCAAAACAAGTTTGGTTCAGCCGCGGGTGACCTTTGTGAAGCAATAGCAATGCTGGCAAAGAAACTTGCATCATCACCATGCGTGAACATAGAAGCTCTGACAGCATGTCGCCTGATACCTTTAAATAAGAATCCAGGAGTTAGACCAGTAGGCGTTGGGGAAGTTCTTAGAAGGATTATAGGAAAAGCAATCATGTCTGTATTTGGAAAAGATGTACAAAGAGCAGTGGGCAACTTACAAGTATGTGCAGGACAGCAAGCCGGAGGAGAAGCAGCAATACATGCAATGGGGAAGGTGTATCATGAGGAAGATTGTGAAGCGGTACTGCTAGTGGATGCAACAAATGCCTTTAACACCATTAATAGGGAGGCAGCTATTCACAACATCAAGATCAAATGCCCGAGCATCGTAAAGTACATAGAAAATACTTATAAGGAGCCAGCTAACCTGTATATAGTTGGAAGCACAAAGAAGGAAGAAATGAAAATTCTCAAATCAAATGAAGGAACAACGCAAGGAGATCCAGTGGCAATGGCAATGTACGCACTGGCACTATCAATTCTGCAGCAGAAAATAAAACATGAGGTAACCCGAGTGAAACAAGTGGCATATGCAGATGACCTCACAGGTGCAGGAAAAATAGGGGATCTCAAAGAATGGTGGCGGAGAGTACAATCGGTAGGCGAAGTCATTGGGTACCATCCGAATGCTAGTAAATCTGTACTAATAGTGAAAGAAAACAAGTATGAAGAAGCGGTGCAGACTTTTGATGGGACAGGAGTGAAGATTACAAAGGAGGGTCAACGCCATTTGGGAGCAGTAATAGGCACAGAAGAATGCAAGAGAGACTATGTGCGAAAAAAGGTAGAGGAGTGGGTAAAGGAAGTGAAAACCCTGGCAGACATTGCGAAATCTGAACCACATGCTGCATATACTGCCTTCACATATGGTGTTAAGCACAGATGGACCTTTCTTATGAGAACAGTGCCTGGCATTAGACAGATGCTCCAACCGCTTGAAGAAGCAATCAGAGGAATATTCATACCGGCCTTAAGAGAGATGGAAGGCGTCACGCAAGAGCTAAGAGATCTATTAGCTCTTCCGCCAAGGTTCGGAGGTATGGGGATCATAAACCCAGTGGAGGCGGCACTACATGAGTACCAAAATTCCCTTAAACTTACTACGTCTCTGACAGAAAAAATACGGGAGCAAAATGAAAATGATGAGGTGGACGAAGAGGAACAACGAAATGCAAGACAGGCAATTACAAAGAGCAGAGAAGAGAGACAGAAACATAGCCTAGAAAAAATTAAGACCAGATGTAGGGAAGAACTGAAAATGAGAGTTGAGATGCCACAAGACACGGGGGCTTCAAATTGGCTCACATCATTACCAATAAAGGAGAAAGGCTTCAGCTTAAATAAACAAGAATTCAATGATGCTGTTGCCTTGAGGTATGGGTGGCCAGTTTCGAACCTGCCGCTGAAATGTGCATGCGGTGAAATAAACAACCCAGACCACTGTATGACCTGTAAGAAAGGAGGATTCATCTGTATCCGGCATGATGAAGTACGAGACATCACTGCACAAATGCTGGACGAGGTGTGCCATGATGTCAGAATCGAACCGGAACTTTTGCCTATGGACGGACAGCGCTTGGCCCACAATACTGCAAATACTTCAAATGAAGCAAGAGTGGACGTAAGTGCTCGAGGTTTTTGGACGAGGGGACAACGGGCTTTTTTCGACATCAGAATCTTCAACCCAAGAGCACAAACATATCGTGAGCGAGGACACAAGGCGGCATACTTGAGAAACGAAAGTGAGAAAAAACGCGCTTATGAAGAAAGAATTTTGAACAGGGATCAAGGAAGCTTTACTCCTCTGGTCTTCTCATCGTCGGGAGGTATGGGACCTTCTGCAAGTGTCTTCTATGCCAGATTAGCTGAACAAATATCGGAGAAAAAGCGCCAGCATAGAAGCCAAGTCATAACTTGGATGAGATGCCGGCTCTCTTTCTCTCTTCTCAGGTCTGCACTCCTATGTCTCAGGGGTACAAGGTCCTCCCCGCTACAGAGGACAAGAGTGAGAGACTTGGACTTTGAAATGGTCATGGCGGAGGGATGAATTGGGGAACAACTCCTTTCGGGACTTCGGTGAGACTTTTTCTTTTTCTATTGCACTAGACATATCGAAAGCCTTCGATAGAGTCTGGCATAAATATTTAATTTCTAAACTACCCTCCTTCGGTTTCTATCCCTCCATCTGTGCCTTTGTCTCTAATTTCCTTTCCGGCCGTTCCATAGCTGCGGTTGTGGACGGCCATTGTTCACTTCCTCACCCTATAAACTCCGGTGTTCCTCAGGGCTCTGTCCTATCTCCTATTCTCTTGCTAATTTTTATAAATGATCTCCTTAACTGTACCTTAATTCCCATCCATTCATACGCAGACGACTCAACCTTACACTACTCCCTTAGTTTTCAGAACGCCCCAGCCAATCCCTCAACGACAAACGTAATGAAGCCATAGAACTCTTAAATTCTGATCTAAATACTATTTCCAATTGGGGCAGAGAAAACCTTGTTAACTTTAATGCTTCCAAAACCCAATTTCTCCATCTATCTACCCGTCAGGATCTCCCAGCGGACTATCCCTATTCTTCAACAATACAAAAATCACCCTTCATCTTCTCTCAATATTCTTGGTGTCTCTTTTTCTTCTGCTCTCATTTGGAAGGACCATATTACCAGTCTTGCTAAGGCAGCCTCCAGAAGCTGGGTGTGCTCAACCGCCTTAGGGGGTTCTTTTCCCCTGCACAGCTTCTTGCTCTGTACAGGGCATAGTGCGCCCTTGTATTGAGTATTGTTCACATGTGTGGGGAGGTTCCTCTCACACCGCTCTCCTAGACAAAGTTGAAAGGAAGGCCTTTCGTATCATTAACTCCCGTCCACTCACCAACTCTCTGCAATCTCTCTCTCTCCGCCGCAATGTTGCATCTCTCTCGCTATTCTATCGCTACTATAATAATCAGTGTTCCTCAGAGCTATCCCAGTGCATACCACCTCCTTTACGTAGGGCACGTGGTACCCGTCTTGCAACTCAATCCCACCCCTACTCTGTGCAACTCTCCAACCCAAGAGTGAAACGTTACTCTCAAACTTTCTTCTACTCAACATCTGAGCTCTGGAACTCTCTCCCAGAATCAGTCTTTCCCTCTTCCTATGACTTAAATTGCTTCAAACTCCGTGTGTCCAGGAATTTTGGCTCGAACGTCCCTTGATTTTGGCCCTGTCACTCTTTCAACTATGGGGGAGGCACTCGCTATAGGCAGTTATGCCTTTTGCCTCCCTCAATCACATAGAAAAAAAAAAAAAAAAAATAGGTTGATTGTAGGGAGGTACTGGTACAATAAGATAAACTACAATGTAACTAGAATAAGATAGATTGTACACCACTTTGTAACTGTCACTTAAAAAAAAAAAAAAAAAAAAAAAAAAAAAGGAAACATGCTACCATTACTGAAATGTTTGTGGACATGCAGTAATGCAAGTAATGGTCACTCTTCTGTAAATCTAAAATGGCTTGCTTAAGAATGGGAAAGGGGTGGGACCTTCTATTTTTATTTTTTTTATTTTTTAGAAAAAAAAGTGTGTGTGTGTGATACAATGGATTTTATTCCTTCACACTAAAATTATAACCAAGGATTAAACCATGGAGAGGGAACGGGAAATTTATGACCGCGACTGTACGGTGGTGCAAATAAGTCATGTTTCAGCTGTCATTACGTTTGGCTCGCCCTGTGCTGTATTGATGTCTGCCAGATTTTGAATATCGTGGATAAGTGTATGAACATGTTTGTAAATCACACTCGGAATGAAGAAATCATGTTTAGACATTGCTAATAGTAAATGATTGATCAACATATACTTGGTGCCGCGACATCACTTATTTGGCAAACTTTACGATAGAGTGGTAGACATGAGGAAAATGTAATAAAAGGAGAATGGCTAGATGGAGAGAGATAGAGGGAAAGAGAAAGGCATGGAGGAGAAACCAGGTTATCCCTTTCTGTACCGGCAGAGTCTTTTTCATTGTATTCTAGCTATATGTAGACGATTTTGCGCAGTTTAAGAAGGATCTGTGGTAGTAAAAGGTTTAAGTGATATAGTTCGAAGCCTGTCAGTTGCTATAGGCCCTTTTTAAACTGAATGCAATCATCTAATAGTAGGCTGAATATAGTTAAAAGGACGGCACCAGTACAGAAAAGGTTAAAGGGAAAGTCATACAAATGGGACATAGAGAGAGAGAGAGAGAGAGAGAGAGAGGAAGAGTGAGAGAGAGAGAGTACATAGGAGTACAAAGGAAGTCAAGCAACAACAGATCTAGCGACCCCTCGAGGTTGCTTGTCCTCTAAATCACTGCTGTTCAAAGTGTTCAACAGTTGTTCAAAGTGGGTTAGGGACAATTGGAAAGGGAAGCACTACCTTAATTAAATCAAATAATACATGTGGCAGTCCAGGGATACGAACCTAGGATGCTCACACCGACATTCAGTGCGTTTATCCATTGCGCTACGAAGACAGTTAAAGAATGTCTGAGAAAAAAAGTCATTCATTTACAAATGCAATCAACCGTGGGTTTTAGGCGAGATGCATTTCTAGGCGATGTTTAAAGGAATCAACGGTGCTGCAATCTATAACATCTCGAGGAAGCCCATTCCACAAGTTCACAACTCGATTAAAGAAGATATTCTTAGATTTGTGCGAGTAAAAAGATTTATCAATAATTTTGCAACCATTTCCTTGTGTGTAGCCAATTATTGGATTTGCCTTCTTAACAATATCTGAACATTGTTGACTGGGTTCCTCGTTATTGTTACTCCCAAATTAGTTTCTCTGTCTATACTCTTAAGCTGAGTGCCATTCATTGAATAGTTTGCTTTCTTATTTCGGGTCCCGCAATGGATTACTTTACATTTTCCGCATTAAAAACTCATTTGCCACATTTGAGCCCAACATTTTTTTGTTTCTATATTCCAACTACTCCCTCTCGGGCATAGGCTGAGAGCCTTTACATTCCACCCCTCAACACGGTGAAGCCTGTGAGGTCTCTTTCCAGTCTGGGGAGTGAGACATGTGAAGCATCCATTCATGGCTCGAAGCAGCTACATCTCTGAAGCCGCTGATTGCTTCGTTCAAGTGCTTCACTGTCTCACCCTCCAGACTCAGACCCTCACTCTCAGAACGCCACCTATTGAGCAGTGAACTATGGCAGCTTATCTATGTTATTTTGCACATCTACATGTTCATTTGAGAGTACAGTATTTGCAATTTATGTATTGTCTGCAAACTTTGAGATTGTACGGGTGAGGCCCTCATCTATGTACTTAATATAAACTAGGAAGAGAACTGGCCCTAAAACCGATCCCTGGGGTACCCCACTAGGTACATTGGTCCATTTAGATGCTTTACTGTTTATGACTACCCTTTTGCTTTCTTTCACTGAGCCATATTTTCATTGATCTCAATACACCCCCTTGTATTCCATGCGCTTTAAATGTTATCAATAAACGTTTGTGTGGTACTTTGTCAAAGGCCATTTGAAAATTAAGGTATAAAATATCTGCAGCTCTACTCTCATCGTATAGGTTGAGAATATCGTGGAAGAAGTCTCAAGTGGTTTGTTAAGCAGGAACATTGTTACGGAAGCCATGCAGAGCATCTTTGAGTATGTTATGTTCCTCTATGTGATTTACGAGTCTGTCTCTTTTGAGTGTTTCTATCATTTTACAGACAACTGAGGTTAAGCTAATTGGACGTATAACTACGAGGTATAGATTTGCTGCCTTTTTTTAATATCAGTGTTATGTTAGCGAGCTTTCACTCACCAGGCATAGTCCCGGATTGCAAGGAGTTTTAAAAAAGCAATGTCAATGGTTTGGAGAGCTCACATTTAGCTTCTTTTAGAACTCTACAGTAGGTGATTTTGTGTCGGGTCCAAGTGATTTGTTTGACTTAAGTTTCTACAAACATTTCAGTATTTCTCTCTCTGTAATGTTGATATTGCTTCAAAAAAGGTATGGAGGACATCCTTCATCTGTTCTTCGTCTTTGGTGTAATCTCCGTTCTCATCTAATAACGGTCCATTAGTTGAAGTGAATACTTTCTTCTTTCTAATGTAACTAAAGAATTATTTTGGGTTTGTTTTACTTTGATTCGCAACATGTAACTCCAGGGTATTTTTACTTTCATTAATTAAATTTTTGGCTTTACATCGTAGATCTATGAATTGTATTCATTCATCATAATTTTCTGAGGTTTTATATCTTTTATGAAATTTTGTCTTTGCAAGCAAACAGTCTGCAATCTCTTTATTCCACCATTTAGGCTTATCATTATGGAATGAACATCGGTTGTTTCAATGATATGCACGCTTGCACCGCTTTGAAATAAGTGGTAGTGAAAAATTCCCATAATTTATTTATGTCAATATTGTTACTCAAATAGCTCCAATCAGTTTCTTTCAGTATTGCTCTGAGTTTATGACGATTTACGTTGGTAGCTATATTGTTGAATCAGTTCTCTGCGTCAATGCGGGGGACAATACCTGAAATAGCAATTGTGTTAGGTTTTACCTTGAAAGACTTGATCAGCTCTTAGTACTTGCGTAGGAGATCCTCTGACCGGGTCCCTTGGACATCATTTGATCCACCGTGGATCGTACGTCGTGTTCGGAGGGGCTATCCTGAATACCTCGTCGACGGCAGCAACAACGTCATTCACACCACTACCCGGGATGCAGAAACGCTTTTTGATCCTGGGTGCCTTGGCGCAGAACTCCGTCAATTGGCCACGGACCATCGAATCGCCCACAAGTCGAACTTCTTCCGTTTCCTCTTCTTCATCGGTGTCAGCTAAAATCTCGAAACGGTTGTGGTAATGGAAGTTAAATATTACTAAGCTATAATGAATCAAATAAAATCAATCTAAATGAAACTACTCTATATCTAAATTGAATTCAATCTGAAACAAGCTAATTTATATCCAAAGGTCTCGCATAATAAAATGTATATATAGGGTAAGGTTATAAGGGTTAATATTAGCCAGGAATTAACTCACCAATAGTTCCACGTGGCAATGAGGCAAGGGAGAACGTTTTACCCAATATGGTGGTGGACAATGGGGAACGAGACTTCGGTCCCAAGACACGAGTCAAGTTAAAGAAAGAATAAATGATTACATGGGAATGGACATGAATAATATGCTTATCTATCAGTCAGTCATGATGTCGATGAGAGCGTCGTGATGGTGTAGCTGTGTGTATTGCTGTATGTGTATTGTGATTAGAGGCACAAAAGCACGATCAACTGAGGGCGGAAAAATTAGATGTTAACTGGTTGGTGTTCGTGAAGGCTCTGGCGTAACTCAAAAGCACACCTTGCTGCCTTGGCAAACCGCCAGGAGCCCAAATTATCGTACCGCATTTAGGTTGCTCTATACGATAAATTATATTAGTATATACAATAAATTATATATACTACATAAGACCATGGCAATATTGCTTAATAGCATATTAGGCCTTTTATAACTTAACTTATTTACAATCTTATAATATACGATCTACTCGTCCTACGTCGTTCTGTAGGAGAGATCATGACGTCACAGAGACATAAGAGATCACAAAAGAGTCATATTCTATCGTATTTATACGATACACTCCCCCCACAAAAAAGACCTGAACCCCACCTTAAACCTAAAGTTGCCCAGAGGCTATCTTCTGACACCACAAGTCGACGGCGCCAGCAGCAGCGCGTCTGGGACGCGTCCCGGTCCGAGAATGATCACCATCAGTATGAGGTGAGTCGTTCCTTTGAGAATCCTCGGACCCAGCAATAACAGGTGGAGCCTCAGATTGCAATGCGGAATCGAGCTCCAAAGCATACAAACGTGCGATAGGACGAACAGTAGTTCCAGTGGCTGTCTTTAATAGCGCCACCCGCTCTACAGAGTCTGCCCCCTTGTATACCTCCAATACGCGGCCTAATTTCCAGTATAAACGATTACTATCTTCTTTAATTAAAACAACTTCACCAACTGTAGGTGCCGTTGGTCTACCAGAGGGAGTAACACTCCTTTCCCTCAATGCTAGCAGATATTCACTAATCCACCGTTTCCTAAAATCCTCGATTATCCTGGATATATACTGGTATCTCTTAGACACCGCTACCTCAGAGTACAACGAGGGATCCTCTAACTCTACTATGGACTGAAAATCAGATGGAAACGCAGTCAATGGTTTTCCATATAGCAAGTGAGCTGGCGTTAATGGTAGTGGTTCTTGCAGGTCGGTGTACACATATGTAAGTGGGCGATCATTCACGACTACCTCTATCTCTGTGAGGACTGTCGTCAACTCGCTCTTCTTTAATAGAGCACGTCCTACAACCGCTCTGAGTCCTGACTTTACTATGCCGACACACCGTTCCCACATTCCACCAAACCAAGGTGCCTTAACTGGAATGAACCTCCATTCGCACTTCTTCTCTCCCAAAAAAGTGATGATAGTAGGATCACTACTCATATCCTTTAGATATTTTGATGCTTGGACATAAGTGGGAGCATTGTCGCTAAGAATGAGTTGAGGGAATGAACAACGGGCACAAAACCGTCTAAACGCCAGCATAAATTCTTCGCTAGACATATTATCACATAGTTCTAGGTGTACCGCTCGAGATCACTCTCCCTCGTCTTCAATACCCCTGTGTAATCTAATCCTACCGCTTGGAAAGGTTCTACGTGCTTTACACGGCATTCAGGTAGGGGTGGAGCTGGTCCAGTTGCATATGGTTTACCCTTTAGTCTCTGGCATATTACACACTTTCTCACTACGCGTCGAGCTACTTGTCGAACTCTGGGTATCCACCATGTGAGACGTAAATTTGATATAATATGACATACCCCGTAGTGTTTTACTTCCCTATGTGCACGTATGATCAATTGATCAGTAACGTGATGTCTTGTTGGCATAAGTATAGGTCGGTTTGTGCCGTCTGGTACACCCGACCACTTCAGGCGACCCTCACACCTGATGAGGCCATTGTCTAGGTGCAACCTTAGTTGACGCACTATATTAGGCATTAATGTCTTATT
Source organism: Paralithodes platypus (assembly GCA_032716605.1). NCBI lineage: Eukaryota > Metazoa > Arthropoda > Malacostraca > Decapoda > Lithodidae > Paralithodes > Paralithodes platypus. The sequence continues at coordinate 1,866,987 of CM064535.1, forward strand.
CGAGCCTTTCAAGGATTCTAATTCATTGGAAAAGGTTTCTACTTGAACCCATTTGATCAAAGTTACTTCAGCTGCTTTATATTCACGAGCATCAATGTTGTGACCCCTGTTGCAGAGTTGGCCCGTTACTTTAAGCTTAAGATTGGATACATATCGCAACACCCAAGCTACAACTCTGACTAGTTTATTATAGTCACCGAATCTTGCCCACTTCATGATAGGACCCGGTGGCTCATTTGGTTGGGCTGTAACTGCCTCTGTTTCCAGTGGCAGAAGTCCCTCACCAACAGCATGCCATATAGTCCATTCACTTTCATGGAGCAGCCACTTTGGACCATGCCACCACAATTCGGACTTCATTAACTGGCTAGCCGTTATACCCCTAGTTATGAGATCACTAGGGTTTTCCTTTGTATTTACATAATGATAAGCAACGTCTGGCAAAAGGGCTCTAATCTCATCTACCCTATTCCGCACATAAACTGGCAGAGACTTCTTGCTATGTATCCAGTTGAGTGCGACCTGACTATCGCACCATACATGAACGATTTCAATATTTAATTCGCTCTCGTATGCTGCGCGTACATGTTGCACCAGACGTGCTAATAGCAGCATGGCAGTCAATTCCATTTTAGGGATAGTTACCTTTTTAACCGGGGCTACCTTGGCCCGGGCTGTAACTAAATGTGCCCCAAATGAAGTAACAACATATATGGCTACCCCGTATGCCGTGGCGCTAGCATCGCAAAACGTGTGTAACGTAACGTCACCGAACGCCGCCACTTTACGAGGTATAGGTTTAGTACATAGGATGGCATATTCATTCAACAACAATGTCCCTTGGTCATTCAGGTCCTCGGGCAAACTGTCATCCCATCCTATTTTACGTCTCCAAACTTCCTGCATTAGAATCCTAGCTCTTATGGTAACGGGTAATGCTAGACCCAAAGGATAAAAAAATTGCGCAACTTTGCTCAACAGACTTCTTTTTGTGTGCGCTCCTGTCTGCTGAGCAAAAGACCTTGTTTGAAAAGTTAGTAAGTCATGTTTAGGTTGCCAGATCATCCCCAAATTTCTGGACTTTTCCTGGTTAAGAGATGCCGTACCATCCACTTCTATTAAACTCTGAAGATCTTCACTATTAGTAACCCACTCGCGGAGAAATAGATGTGCATCCACAAACAATCTGCGTGCTTGCCAGTATGCATACAACAAATCATCTTGACTATCGCTAGTACCCTGCAAATTGTCAATGTATAATCCGCGAGATAGTTTACTTGTGTCCTCATGAGTGTCAGCTAGATGTTTTCTGATTGTGGCATTTAACAAAAACTGTGAGCAAGTGGCCCCAAAGAGTACAACCCGAAAACGGTATATTATGATGGGACTTTCAGAGTCGCTAATGTCGCCGAACCAAAGAAAGCGGGTAACATCTCTATCTTCCTCCTTTAGCTTGACCATCAAGAATGCCTTCTCGATGTCACTGGTATAGGCATACTTCCCAGCCTAAACCGCAATAGATGTTGGGACAGGTCCGACACCATGGACGGACCTGTCAACAGGCAGTCATTTAGACTGGGTTGTTGTCCTTGGTGGGCAGAACAGTCATACACCACCCGTATTGGTGTGGTGACGCTGTCTTTCTTTACCCCATGATGGGCCAGATAGTGAACCCTACCCTTCTTACACGGTTCCCTGACATCGACTCTCTCTATAAAGCCCCTATCCTCATAACTCCGAAATACATCGTCATACGCCTGGCGCGTGCTCGGTTCGTTAGACAATTTCCGCTGCAATGCGCGCAAGCGACCTAATGCCAAACCATAGTTGGTAGGCAGGCTTATCTCACTGTTCTTCCAGGATAAACTAACTTTATATTGCTTGTCTGAGGCACAGTAGCACACAGACTCGTCAAACCTTTGTAGCGCAACTTCCGAGTCATAATCAGTCTCCATAGGATTAATGCCTATGTGATCCAATCTCCACAGTCGTTCCAGGTCGAACTCGGCAGCCATCTTAGGGTCACTAGGTTGGGAATCCTCCCTTCCCAACTCCTCTGCCGCGGTTACATTGACTCTATATATCGAGACCGTGTCGACCAGGACCTTTGACTGTGTAGTATGCACCTTTCCGCTCATGCAGTATCCAAATTTAGTGGGGATTAAAATTACACCACACATCTTTTTAAATCCAGGGTATACTACTTCATAATAATGATCCACACCAAGTAGAACATGCACCTCACTCTGATTTCCCATGGGATCTGACAAGTTAACCCCTTTGCTACGTAATGCGTGTTCCACCTTCTTCACACCCACAGATACATATTCTGGTAGGGTGTCTACTACGATACAAGTCATAAAGTACCGGTTTTTACGATAGAAATATGAAATCTCCGCTATCTCGTAGTCTTGTTTATCAGTAACCCCTGTGAAGCCCTGTAATCGAAGAGTCTCAGCCCCTACGATTCGGTGCTTCAATCCCACTAGTACGGACCTCTTTATAAAGGAACGTTGAGATCCTTGATCTAGAAGTACCCGACAAACTTTGTTACTGTCATTACCTTCCATGGGAATCTGTATTGTGGGCAATATAGTGGTGTCTTGCGTGCTACCTAGTGCCACAGTTGTAGTACCCTCATTTTTGACGTCTTTGACTTTATCTGCAGTAGGACACAACTTATCAAAGTGATGTCCTTTGCAGTGCCGACAGGGCCTTAAGTATGTAGCAGTACATTGTCCCTACTTACCATGTTCCCCACTTAGACAACCTACACATAGCTTCAATCTTTTCGCCTGTGCTAGTTTTGTCTCATTTGTCGGGTATTTTACGCAGAAACTCCATTTATGTTTGTTGTTACATAGCTTACATAGAATCTGAGCAGGTTTCTTATACACACCCTCTTTCTTTACTTTAGTCCCCACTGTCATGCTTTTTGTTCCCCTCTTCTCCACATTCTCACTCCCTCCCGACACATACATTCTCCCTTTGTTCAACTGTAGATTATTGATCTCCTTGCTGAACTGAGTTTTGAACTCCCCCAGTTCAAATGATCTTACCTTATCAAGTATTGCCATAGGAAGCTTCTGACGCAAGATAATGACTATCATTTCCTGCGTGGTAAGCCCTAGGGTGTCTAGCGATCGAGTATGGCACTCCATATTTGCCCTGAAGTTTGTCAACTCATCAACCTTATACTGTGGTTCTGCGAGCCCCAACAAGGCAACGACATGGGCCATCTTCAACTGCTCTCTATCCCCGTATGTGGACTCTAATAAGTGTACCGCTTCAAGATAACTACCACCCACTACTGCAAAACCCTCTATTAAATGTAAGGCCTCTCCTTCCATTTGTCCCTTCAGATAGTGAAACTTGCGGACATTATCCAAAGAGGATTCATGAACCGTAGATCGAAATACGTCCCAGAAAGCTAACCACTCGGTTAACTTGCCCCCAAATGTAGGAAGATTGAGCTTTGGGAGGTGTACAGTATGTTTTGGGTCAGCCCCTCTATGGGCCTCATTATCGCCTCCCTTCTTACTTGCGACAGCACGCTGTAATAGGCGCTTCGCTCTAAAGACAGGTTCGTCATAGAGGGCGCGATTATCACACTCTGTAACTATCTCTTCCTCCTCTATCATGTCAGCCACAATCACCTCACTCAGAGCCGTAATACGACCGTGGGTAGCCTGGACGTTATCTAATCTAGCCTCCAATTCCTCTAGATCAGCAGTAGTGATGAAAGTGTTTAAGTCCACAATTAGCCTATTTATTACTCCCCGAAGTCCCGCCCTTTGATTTTTAGGGGCTTTGCTTAGCACCCCACTAGATGGTATCTCTTTATGGTCTTTATCCATTTTGCATGCAAGCCTATAGGCTATGTATCTAAATATTACGTTACAAAGACAACGGCCAAATAATAGTCTAATTAAGAGACGCCAACCGGCGGACTTCTATGTTATGGAGAAAAAATAGTACACTAAATAGCAATACCTACTAATGGATCATATTGAACAAGAACAAATGTTAGGTCAGGTCATATGTCACAGGAAGTCCGAAACGGAAAAGAAAATTATTGGGGAAAGATGATGGGTGGGATGCAGGACTTAGGCAGGCACAACGATGTGACCCTGCATTCCGGCTCTAACCATCGCTTGGCTAGCCTTGCCAGTTTATCATAGAGTTGTTCCTGCATCCTGTTATATGTCCCCTTGTTCATTGCCCTAAAATCCCTTACTGGTAGCTAATTCCCGGGTCTGGGCACCAATGTGGTAAACTATCAATGGAAGTTAAATATTACTAAGCTATAATGAATCAAATAAAATCAATCTAAATGAAACTACTCTATATCTAAATTGAATTCAATCTGAAACCAGCTAATTTATATCCAAAGGTCTCACATAATAAATGTATATATATAGGGTAAGGTTATAAGGGTTAATATTAGCCAGGAATTAACTCACCAATAGTTCCACGTGGCAATGAGGCAAGGGAGAACGTTTTACCCAATATGGTGGTGGACAATGGGGAACGAGACTTCGGTCCCAAGACACGAGTCAAGTTAAAGAAAGAATAAATGATTACATGGGAATGGACATGATTATATGCTTATCTATCAGTCAGTCATGATGTCGATGAGAGCGTCGTGATGGTGTAGCTGTGTGTATTGCTGTATGTGTATTGTGATTAGAGGCACAAAAGCACGATCAACTGAGGGCGGAAAATTAGATGTTAACTGGTTGGTGTTCGTGAAGGCTCTGGCGTAACTCAAAAGCACACCTTGCTGCCTTGGCAAACCGCCAGGAGCCCAAATTATCGTACCGCATTTAGGTTGCTCTATACGATAAATTATATTAATATATACAATAAATTTTATATACTACATAAGACCATGGCAATATTGCTTAATAGCATATTAGGCCTTTTATAACTTAACTTATTTACAATCTTATAATATACGATCTACTCGTCCTACGTCGTTCTGTAGGAGAGATCATGACGTCACAGAGACATAAGAGATCACAAAAGAGTCATATTCTATCGTATTTATACGATAACGGTTGTGACTCATGGTTTCGGGGATGATTTTCCTGGAACTGGGGAGCAAATTGTTCCTCACGACGCTAAAGTTGTCCTGGGGAAGAGGAGAGTCCTTAGTAGACTCCGGGACGAATGCTGGTACGGGCACTGCTGGTGTTGGAACGGTGGTGGTCGACATCGTGGTCATGGTTTCTTGAGCTGATAGCACTCCTATGTTGAGCGTGGCGAATTCTTGAAGAGTTTCCAGCTTCGTGGCCAGGGCGTCGATCTTACTGTGAGCTGTATTCAAATCATCCATTATATCCCGTCGGTGCTTGAAGAATTGACAAATACGGGCACTAGGATTAACAAAAATGGTAGGGCAAAACCTACCAAAACAACACTTGCAGGTTAGTTGCGGCGCCATTATGATTCAATAATTCAATCACCATAAGCCTGGAAAAATTTACGTTAGTATTTTGACGCAATTATATATGCTATAAAAACAGTAAAGTCTGCCTGAAAGGAAAGCGACAATAGAACACCTAGAGAGAAAATAAAATAAAAAAGGACAATGCAAGATTACCTAGAGAGTAAAACAAAAATATGTCCGAGAGAGGGTTAATTTAACCTAGTGAGAAACTGGAAATACAATAATTGTTAATATAAACAGTGGTGACACAATATAATAATGACATGTTTTAATTGCTGGTAAGATAGAAATAGGCCTATTGATATGATTGCAAGTACCTGGAATGCGCTTAATTATGGTATCAGTAATAACTCAATTATTCTAACTCGATATTTAACTATCATAGAAATGCTACGTGTGCGATATAAATAGTCAACTTGGATTAAACAGAAATAAACATGAGAGAGAGAGTGGGGGGGGGGAGAGCGAGAGAGAGAGAGAGAGAGAGAGAGAGAGAGCAAGTGAGAGCGAGAGCGAGCGAGAGCAAGCAAGAGCAAGCAAGAGTGAATGAAGGAGTATACACGAGAAGTGGGACAAAGTGTTCAAGGGGAAGGTAGTTGTTTTTTCTGGACCCCTTTCTCCGTCATGTTTTTGCATATTAGTTTTGACATTTTGAAACGTTAATTCTATTAATTTGTCGATTTTAGGACCCTTTGTCCCATTCTTTGTCAATATTAGGACCTTTTCTTGCGAGGTCAAGAAATAGGGTGGTCAGTATGGAAGTGAAGAAGTCCTTGCATGACAGTGTGGTAATCCCGACACTGATTTACGGAAGCGAAGCATGGACGTTGGTTGCGAGACTCAGACCAAGAGTGAGAGCAGTGGAAATGAATTACTTAAGAAGTGCGTGGGGAGTTACATGGAGGGATAGACAGACTAATGAGGAAGTAAGAAGGAGGTGTGGTGTGGGGGTAGATGTGCTGGAAAGTGTGAAAAGGAACAACTTGAGATGGTTCGGCCATATGGAACATATGGAAAGCGAGAGAATGACTAAGAGGGTGTACGAGAGCGAGGTGGAGGGACAGAGAGGGAGAGGTAGACCGAATGAGAGGTGGAATGATGGAGTGAGGAAGTACATGAACGAAGGCGGTGCTGGTTGGGGGGAGGGGCGTCGACTGACTGGGGACAGAGGTGCATGGGGGAAGTTCGTTCGTGGCCACTCCTTTGGGGATCACGGCGTCAGGCAATAGATAGATAGATAGATAGATTCTTGCCATTTAGGTGTCGATTGTTTCCTGGCGAGCTATACTGAGCCTGTAATATAAAAATTAACAACCGAAAAATGTACAAATGTATATTAAAAAGGGATCTAGGGAGTGCTATTTTAAGCTTGATAGAGGTCTAACAAGGAAACTCAAGCAAAAATATATTAATAAATATATGAGTATATAAATATATAAAATATGTATACAAATAAATATATATATATATATATATACCAAAAAGCAAGCACTACCCCCCATTAAATACGAAAATTCTAATGTTGGAAGATTAACAATACGACAAGTGTGTAGAGGAGAGGTTGCCAGCCCCCCCCCCCCCCCTCCCCCTCCCCAAGGTTGAAAGGGAAGGGAAGAAAGAGTGAGTGAGGGAGTGAGTTGCAAAAACTGAGATGACTTACTAACCCCTTCCGTACCGGTGACGTCTTTTTAGTTTTAATTCTGGCTATATTTAGACGATTTTATGCAGTTTAGGAAGGCCCTATGTTACTAGGAGGGTATATTGAGATCGTATGTACCCATTTGAGTCGTAAAGGTAGAATAAAAGTTTTGTTTTTCATTCTGTTTTACTATGTTGGTGATGGAGACAAAAGGCAAAACTGCCTATGGCGAGTGCCTTCCCCAGAGTTGAAAGAGTGACAGGGCTAAAATCAAGGAATGTTTGAGCCAAAATGTCTGAACACACGGAGTTTGAAGCAATTTAAGTCATAGGATGAGGGAAAGATGGATTCAGAGAGAGAGAGTTCCAGATCTCAGCTGTTGAATAGAAGACACATTGGGAGTATCGTTTCAGTCTAGGGTTGGAGAGTTAACCCCTTCTGTACCGGCGACGTCGTTTTAGTTCAATGTATGTTATATTTATATGATTTTGTGAAGCTTAAGAAGGACTTGTGATAGTAAAAAGGGTTAAGTGAGACATTTCGAGGCCCGTCAATTGCTGGAGGTCCTTTTTAAACTCAATGAAATCGTCTAATAGTTGCCAGAATACAATGCAAAAATACGTTGCCGGCACAAAAGGAGTTAAAGAAAATCGTGTAATGGTAACCAGAATATGATGAGAATTACGTCATGGTGGTGAAGAATATGATGAGAATTACGTCATGGTGGTGAAGAATATGATGAGAATTACGTCATGGTGGTGAAGCATATGATGAGAATTACGTCATGGTGGTGAAGCATATGATGAGAATTACGTCATGGTGGTGAAGAATATGATGAGAATTACGTCATGGTGGTGAAGCATATGATGAGAATTACGTCATGGTGGTGAAGCATATGATGAGAATTACGTCATGGTGGTGAAGCATATGATGAGAATTACGTCATGGTGGTGAAGAATATGATGAGAATTACGTCATGGTGGTGAAGAATATGATGAGAATTACGTCATGGTGGTGAAGAGATTAAAATTGAAAGAGAAAGAGGAAGATTGAAGGCCTTGTAATGAAAAACAATAAACATATATGTACTGTATATATATATATATATAATATATATATATATATACTGTATATATATATAGATATATAAATATATATATATATATATACTGTATATATATATATATATATATAGATATATATATATATATATAATATATATATATATATATATACTGTATATATATATATATATATATATATATATATATATATATATACCGTATATAAATAATCACTAACTTACTAAGTTATTTGACCTTTCGGGGGAGATTTCCACTTGAGGGATTTTTTCTTGACCCGTTTCTCCCATATGTTTAGCCACATAGTTTTTTGAGATTTTAAAACGTTCACCCCATTAGTTTGGCCACTTTAAGAATTTTTGCCCCATTTCTGTCAATGTTAACACCTTTCGTGCCATTTCGGTGTCGATTTATTCTTGTCGAGCGATAGCGAGCCTGTAATCTAAGAGGAACCAACCTTCGGCTGGGATATTTTTGTTGTACCAAAAAATGTACAAACTTATCTTGAAAGGGGGTCCAGGAAGTGTAATTTTAAGTTTGATGGAGGTTTAGGGAACAAGCTAAAAACCTCCCCTTAAGTCATGACAAAGTACTGTATATGATTAAATATACCATGTGACTAACAACCCCTTCTGTACCGCCGACGTCTGTTGTGATTAAATATACCATGTGACTAACAACCCCTTCTGTACCGCCGACGTCTGTTGTGATTAAATATACCATGTGACTAACAACCCCTTCTGTACGGCCGACGTCTGTTGTGATTAAATATACCATGTGACTAACAACCCCTTCTGTACCGCCGACGTCTGTCGTGATTAAATATACCATGTGACTAACAACCCCTTCTGTACCGCCGACGTCTGTTGTGATTAAATATACCATGTGACTAACAACCCCTTCTGTACCGCCGACGTCTGTTGTGATTAAATATACCATGTATCTTCTGAGTTTGCCAAAGGTAGTTCGTCAGAGGGTGGGACACAGCCTGTGTTCAAGAGTCCGGAAGGCTCGAACCCTGTCCGCGACGTCTTTGGGGGTCATAGAGGGCATGGTTTTGTGAGGTGGGCTGGCGAAAGGCGAGGAGTTAAGCTATTGCGTGATACGGGGGCTTCTCAGACCTTGTTAAAGAACTTTACTGGTAGACCGATTAACGCTGCTCGGGTGGTGGTAGTTCAGGGGATCAATGCTACGAAGTCCTACCCGCTGGTGTGGATGGAGCTGGAGGTGAGTGGTGTGGCGAAGGAGCTGGATGTAGGAATTGTAGAGAACTTGCCTGTTGGGGGCATCGACCTCCTCCTCGGCAACGACTTTGCGGTACCTGCTTCTAAGGTTTCACCCTTGGTCGTTGCCGAGAAGGCGGCCGACGTAGTAGGGAGGAACAGGAGTGGGTTGAGAAGTGTAGCGTACAAACCATGGCGTGTGTTGTGACGCGTTCTCAGACATCCGGAGCCTTGCAGCCACCACCTCAGTCTATCAAACCGCGGAGGAAAGGTCACAAGAAAACGGGAAGTGTTGGTCAATTGGAGAGTTTTTGAGCCGGCAGTGTTTCATGGTGACTCATTATTGGCACCTATGTTAGAGTCTGGAGAGGCCCCGGGGCCTGTCACCGCTAGTGCAGGTGCAGGGCAGGAAGAGACTGCGACAGCATCGTTATGCGCAGCGTGAGGAAAGGATGGCTCAGCGGGACATTGGAGGTGGAAATAAATGATTTAAGATTAACTTGGATAATCTCGCACCTGCTGATATATGTTCCTTGCAGCTGGAAGATCCTGAAGTCAGGGCGTGTGGTAATGGTGCTGTCGAACTGGAGAGCGATGGGGATGCGCAGCCTGGTGATTTTTTCTTGTCCGAGGGGATCTTGTATCGGAGACATCAGGATCCCAAGAAAAAGGGGGATGGCGGGTCAGGATTAGTGGACCAGTTAGTAGTACCGAGGGTGTGCCGTGAGAGCTTATTGAGATTAGCTCATGATGTGCCTTTGGCAGGGCACCTGGGGGCACGTAAGACAGAGGCAGCTCTGAGCAAACTTTTCTGGTGGCCTGGGTTAAAGGCGAGTGTGTTGTCATGGGTGTCACAGTGTCACACTTGTCAAGTTGTTGGGAAACCCAATCAGGTCATCCCGAGAGCCCCGTTACAACCCATCCCTGTCATTGGGCTGCCCTTCAGCAAAGTAGTTATCGATATGGTTGGCCCATTGCCCCCCACTAGTGCCAGCAATCAATTTTTACTAACTGTAATCGATGTAGCAACACGGTATCCAGATGCTTACCCCATGCGCAACGGGATGGCTAAGACTGTTGTCAAAAACCTACTTGTCTATTTCTCTCGTTATGGCTACCCTCAGGAGATCCAGTCTGATCAGGGATCCAATTTTACTTCTGCTCTGTTTAAGCAGACCATGCAGCAACATGGGATAGTGTCTGTGGTGTCATCTGTCTACCATCCCGAGAGTCAGGGAGTTTTGGAAAGGTGGCACTCGACTCTCAAGAGTATGTTGCGGTGTTATTGCATGGAAAATGGGAAGGACTGGGATCTAGGTCTCCCATACATTTTATTTGCTGCGAGAGAAGTACCTGGGGAGAGCTTGGGATTTTGTCCGAACGAGTTGGTTTTTGGACACAGGGTCAGGGGGCCCCTCCACATAGTCAAGGAGATCTGGGAGGGAGTCACATAGCCATGCTCGCTTCTAAAGTATGTTGTTGAAAGCTGCGAGAGAATGCTAAAGAGCCTGGAGGTAGCAGGTCGGAACCTTAAGAGTTCACAAGCTCAGATGAAGGACAGATACGACCAGAAGGTGAAGCTGAGGGAGTTTGAAGTAGATCAGGAGGTACTGATACTACTGCCTCTGGTGGGACACCCCTTGTCTGCCAAGTATTCTGGTCCGTATCGGGTAGTAAGGAAGGTTTCTGATCTAGACTATTTAGTAGCTACTCCTGACCGTAAGAAAAAGAACCAACTTTGCCATGTAAATCTGATGAAAGAGTATGTGAGGCGCCCCTCCGAGCCTCTCACTGTCCCGGTGTTGATCTGCAGCGATCGTGGTGGAGAAGGAGGAAGGGACAGTCAAGCTGCGGGGGAGGATAATTGGGATTGTCATGTTTCCGTGGATCAGTGGGCGGGGAATTCTAGACAAGTGGCTCACGAGTTGATATTGCACCTGCCTGAGCAACAACGTGTAGCTGTGCAGCACTTGTTTGATTCAAATCCAGCTGTTTTCGCGGAGCATCCTGGCCTCACTACTCAAGCGGTGCACGATGTCGGTGTTGGGGACCATCCGCCCTTTAAATCAGTGCCATACCGTGTTCCCCCTATTAAATTACCAGCACTTAGGGAAGAGCTGGATTATATGCTGAAACGTGGGCTGATTTCTGAGGGTGCAGTAAGGTGGACTTCCCCAGTCACACTGCAGCCCAAACCAGATGGCAAGGTGCGGTTTTGTATAGATTTCCGCAGGTTGAATGGTTTAACCCCCACAAATGCCTACCCTCTCCCTCGCGTGGACGACAGTGTGGATAAGATAGGAAAAGCCAAGTTCCTCACTAAGATAGACCTTGTTAAGGGATATTGGCAAGTGCCCTTGTCTGAGCGAGCGCGAGAGGTGTGTGGGTTTGTGGTGGACGGTGCCACATATCGTTGCCATGTCATGCCATACGGGCTGAAAAATGCCCCTGCAACGTTTCAGAAATTAATGAACGACATTGTAGTCGACATTCCCAACTGTACGGTGTACCTAGATGATGTCATAATATACGACGATGATTTTAACAGTCACTGTGCTCACATCGGACAGCTTTTTAATAAACTGAATGAAGCAGGTTTGGTGGTAAACCTGGGTAAGTGCGATTTTGTCAAAGCCACAGTTTTGTACCTGGGGTTCGAGGTGGGGATGGGTCAGGTGTGCCCTCCACAGACAAAGATCAAAGCCATCGATCAGTTTCCCCAGCCTACGGCTAAGAAACAAATCATGCGGTTTCTAGGTATGATAGGCTATTATCGTCGCTTCATCAAAGGCTATTCGACTGTACTTGCACCTTTAACTGACTTATTATCTAAGGACAAGAAGTTCCGGTGGTCTCCTGAGTGTGCAGAGGCGTTTTCCTTGGTGAAACACCTGTTATGTACCCACCCCATACTCAGGGCCCCGGACTTCAGCAGACCTTTTCAGCTGGCGACTGATGCCAGTGGCGTAGGGGCTGGGGCTGTCTTGTTACAGACAGATGATGAAGGTATCGAACATCCAGTGAGTTTTTACAGTAAAAAATTCAATAGTGCACAAAGGAATTACTCTGTAATTGAAACAGAACTCCTGGCGATAGTGCTGGCGCTCAGGCACTTCGATGTATATGTTCCTGCTTTCGGACCAGTCGTAGTGGTTTATACTGATCATCACCCTCTGAAATTCTTGAATCAGTTTCATAACCGGAATATGAGGCTGACCAGGTGGTCACTCATGCTTCAGGAGTATAATCTGGACATACGCCATATTGCCGGTTCTGATAACGTGATAGCGGATTGTCTATCAAGGGTGGATGATGTTGGTTAGACTGCCACAGGATTGAGGGTTGAGTGTGGAGGAAAATAGGCTGTCACTGTAGTTCAGCCGAAAAACACAAATTAAAAAAGCAAAAAACCTTATAAAAACTCTTTATTTTTTATAACGTGTAGAATTTTGTATAAGATGTTGTAGCAGTATCTAAGTTGAATGTTTTCGCTTATTGTCGCTTAGTTAGTTGAACTTGCTCGGTGGAGCGCAACAGTCTTTATTTTTTTTATATATAGTGCCTTGTGTCGCAACAGTGTGTGGTACTATGAGAAGCTTTCTGTTAGATATGAAGAACTTAGTCAAGGGTCTTATATCTTAGGGGAGGTGTGACGCTTCTGCATAGTAGCCACGTGCGGGCATGCGCGCGTGTCGGCTGCCCAGCCGTTTAGAAACCGGCTGGTGGTAGCCGGCCGGCAGGCTTTCCCTTAGTATATATCCTATGACAATGTAACTAATGTCTGGGATATTCTTATGTTGTTTCACAGCTTGAAGCTGCCCTTATTCTTAACCAACGCATCTTAGTATATTTTATTCTCGATACTTGATTGTTTCATTATAATATATAAGATGTAAGTCTAGTGAGAGCGGGAAGAGACGAGCGGGAGAGAGAGACCGGCTTGGGACGTTGCTTTGCGCGGAGAGACCAGCTTGGAACGAGCCTGAAGCGCTGCCACATGCATTTGATTGCAACGTTAGGTTTAGTTTCGACTCACGCACGGGGTAGAGGATTTTGACCAGGCAACTGTGTTGAGTGTTGCCAAGCATGGGATGTATTTTGCATGCCTAGGGGGGGGGGGGGGGTCCAGGCAGATTCAAGACTTAGAGCTCACCTCATTGTCGTACCCTTCGGACCCCCTTGATATCTATCCCTCTCAACCCCACTTAGAAACGTTCTCTCTTACTTTGTATACCTTCTTTCCACTACTTCACCAATCTATTTAATTATCCCATCCCCTTGATAGACCTTATATCTATCATTGTATTATTGACGAGCTCTCAGATAACTTGATAGGATTTTGGGCCTTATACAGGGATGTAATTGTTAATGAGACCTAGGAAGCTTTTTTGTTGTCTCATATTTGGTGGTTTCATGCTTGCTAGTGTGTTCTTGTGTCAGGTTAGCAGGGGCTAGACCGGAGGGGAGGCTTTTTGCGATCCTTTAAGTAAAGTCTGCTGGTGCGAGTCCCGTGGACCCGCACGACTTTACTAGGATACCCGTGGGAGTCTGGGGGCATTTTCTTGTCCGTGTCCCTGTGTGTCTAGCGTTGTGTTGTGTGAGGGCCCTTGCCTAGTCCACTCAGCACTGCGCTAGCACGTCTTGGTTTTGTTTTAGGGTCGCCAGGAGAGAGTCAGATACTTGGGATCTGAGTCTCTCAAGAGAGCACCCTTTCAATTAGAGTAATTTGGCGCACAGACCAGGGAACGTCCCTAGGCTAGAGCAGGTGACTCAGCCCGGGTATCCGAGGCCTATGTCCTTCCGGCTAGACCTCTGCCACCTGGCAGATTAACAGTTAGGGGTTTATTATCTCTGTATGCTTGTTATTGTGCCACAGTTTACCGTTTTTGTGAGCATTGTGAGTCAGGGTGTGGCTTAGAGACTCTGTCCGAGCAGGCTTGCCTGACTAAGAGTGAGAAGCACACCTGTATGTGTTTATGTTGCGAGTTGCTGCCTTTATTTAATTATACCTATGCCATTATACACTGTATGTCCTATCACTAGTATTTATTCCTGATTATGAGTTAAGAGTTCTCTAAATCCGTAACGTACTTTCTTTGCTAAGCATCAGATCCTAGAGTAGCCGCATGCAGTTTAGAAACCCGCATCTTGTCTACCTGTACGATGTTTTGAGGACTGTTTGCTTTCACCTTCTTTCACGCAGGGGTGATTAGTTGTATTAATTAACGTAACGTTAAATGTACTTTCTTCTAGTTTGTTATTAAATTGTTTCTGCAATTTAATTCCGTTATCTATCTTTTCCTTGAAGCTTTAAGTCAACTTAATTGTGTGATCTTGTATATAGCCTGCTTGACTATCAGCAGTCTATAGTGCGTGCACCCTGTCGACCGAGTCATAGGATACCTCGTTGTCCAGGCAGGACTCTTGACGGTTTAGGGTGGTTTGTTGCCTGGGTTTATAGATAAGGGTTGGATCTAGCGTTTTCCGTTGTTGCTTGTTGCCGCATACCTAGTCCAATAGAAAGAGCCCAGTGTTTATATATCCCAGGACGTAACAAATAATAATAATAATAATAATAATAATAATAAGCCTTCAACAATTAACATACTTCGACGTATCTCTTTATCCTTTTTTTACTACCACAGATCCTTCTTAAACTGCACAAAATCGTCTATATATAGCTAGAATAAAACGAAAAAGACGTCTCCGGTACAGAAGGGGTTAAATATTCTTGTTTTCTTATACTGCTGTTTGTCATTATATCAAAACTGTTTTAGATGGCAATGAGTGCAATTGCAATCGGTTGTCATATATCGATTTTGCATCCCAGGAGCTGGACTGGACGACATTGTGGAAGCCTTCGAAGATACCACAAAGGATGCAAATGAATATACCCTTTTTGTCATCCATGCTGGTTCAAATGACGTCATGCGCACCAGATCCGAAGAGTTGATGGAGAAATATCGCAAGATGATCCAGCACTACAAAAACAAGTCAAGGAATATCATCATCTCAGGCATTCTCCCCAAGATCGACGCACCTGACAAATTCTACAACAAGGCCTTCAGCACAAATAGCCGACTAAAATATTTGTGTCTGAGGGAAGAAGTTGAATTCATCAACCTCTGGGACAACTTCTACAACCAGCCTACTCTGTTCCGCAAGGATGGCACTCGTCTAAACCCTGTGGGTTCAGCACGCATGGGTCGTCTCCTACACGAAGCAGTCCGCAGCCATGGATCAAAAAACGCCATCCGAGAAGAAGCAGCAGTGACATAAATCATCCAACGCCAAGAAAAAAACAGAGGCAACCGAGGACCACCAGCGATAAGGACCGAAGACAGCGAGGACCGAGGACAGCCATGAACATAAATGTAGATCCGACAAGAACCAAAAATATTATTAAAGAGCATTCCGTGAGTTCTAAAATAACAAATTTAAAGGTTTTCTATGCAAACGCTCGTAGCATACACAATAAATTTTCAGATTTAGAGGAGCTAGTGTTTACAGAAAATTATGATGTGATTGGCATAACAGAATCTTGGCTCAATACAGAAGATAGAGACTTTTTAGAAGAGTATTCACTTCCCGGTTATGTAATGTTTGAGAAAAGCCGAATGAATCGAAATGGAGGTGGCGTTTTACTTTATATCAAAGAAAGTCTTAACCCTACCCTCTTGTCAAAACCTCAAATTGTGAACGTCGACGCATCTTTTGTGCTAATAAAGAATAATAAAGGTACAAAAATAATACTTGCATTAATATACAGACCTCCAGCTCAATCAGTGCAAACTGACCGATAAATCTACGAACAAATTGCAGATGTAAGTAACTCACAAGATACCGTAATTTTTGGCGACTTTAATTTACCTGTGACCAAGTGGGGCGATACTCTTACTTCACACTCCGGACATGGCTTGTATATGAACTTGCAAGAGAGTTCGCTTTATCAATTTGTTCGAACGCCAACCCGTGGTAATAACGTTCTTGACATTGTACTTGCAACAAAAGAAGAATTAATAGAGAATTTGAATGTTGGTGATGAATTCAGTAACAGCGACCATCGTACGATAACTTTCACTTTAAAGTTTACTAGTAACGAACCAAATAGTAGCATCGAAAAAGTCCCTAATTTCAAGAAAGCAAACTTCCATAAACTTAGAGCTATGTTTAAAGAAACTGACTGGAGCTTTTTAATTCACAATAACGACATAAATACATCTTGGAAGTTATTCGAAGCCACTTACCTAAAAGCAGTGCAAGACTGCACACCATCGAAAATACGGCGTCCAGGCCATAATAATAAGCCCAAATGGTGGAATAAAGATATTTCAAACTGCCTGCTTGCTAACATTTTTGCGAATGATAGATTAAAATCCTCACAAAATGACGAAGAACGGCTGAAATTTGTAGAGCTACGACGCAAAGCCAAAAAGTTAATTAAGCAAAGTAAAAAGACCTTAGAGTTACATATTGCGAATCAAAGTAAAACAAACCCGAAAGAATTCTATAGTTATATCAGAAAGAAAAAAGTAGTTACTTCAACTGTTGGACCGTTAGTCGATGAAAATGGAGAATACACCAAAGACGAAGTACAAATGAGTAATGCCCTCAATACCTTCTTTGCATCAGTTTTTACAACAGAAGACCTCAGTGATATCCCTACACCATCGCCGATTCAGATTGATAATTCAGATGTTCTAAGCAATATCACCGTTACAGAGAGAGAAGTATTGAATTGTTTAGATAAACTCAAGGTAAATAAAACGCCTGGACCTGATACAATCTCGCCTAGAGTTCTAAAGGAAGCTAAGGATGAGCTCTCCAAACCACTGACATTACTATTCAATATATCCTTGCAGTCTGGAACTATGCCCGATCAGTGGAAGCTAGCCAACGTAACACCGATATTAAAAAAAGGCAGCAAATCCCTATCCCGTACCTATCGTCCAATTAGCTTAACCTCAGTTGTATGTAAAATGTTAGAAACGGTCATACGAGACAGACTCGTAAATCACTTAGAGGAAAATAACATACTTAAAGATACTCAACACGGCTTTCGTAAAAAACGTTCCTGTTTAACAAATCTCTTAGACTTCTTCCACGATATCCTCAACCTCTACGATGAGAGTAAAGCTGTAGATATTATATACCTTGATTTTCAAGAGGCCTTTGACAAAGTTCCCCACAAACGTTTACTGCTAAAACTAAAAGCGTATGGAATACAAGACGGTGTGTTGAAATGGATAGACAATTGTCTCAGCGACAGAAAGCAAAGAGTAGTCATAAACGGTAAGGCATCTAAATGGACCAATGTAAGTAGCGGGGTACCCCAGGGATCGGTACTAGGACCAATTATCTTTCTAATTTACATCAACGACATAGATGAGAGTCTCACCTGTACAATCACAACATTTGCTGACGATACAAAAATTGCAAATAGCGAACTCTCAAAAGAACAAGTTGACGATATGCAACACAATCTAGATAAATTGTCATGTTGGGCCCAAATTTGGCAAATGAGTTTCAATGCGGATAAATGTAAAGTACTACATATCGGATACCTAAATGAGAAAGCAAACTATTCGATGAATGGCACTCAGCTTAAGAATGTAAGCAGAGAAACCGATCTGGGAGTAACAACATCGAGTAACCTAAAACCGAGTCAACAATGTTCAGAAGTTGTTAAGAAGGCAAACAAAATAATTGGCTTTATAGGCAGGTCATTTGAGCATAAATCCAAAGAAGTTATCCTAACCCTTTACAATTCCTTAGTCCGCCCTCTTCTGGAATACTGCGTTCAATCCTGGTGCCCTTATTACCAAAAAGATATAAACAAGCTAGAACGAGTTCAACGTAGAGTTACCAAAATGATACCTAGCCTAAAGAACAAACCATACGAAGAGCGTCTTAGAGAATTAAATCTATTTCCTTTAACCCAGCGCAGATTAAGAGGTGACTTAATTCAAGTGTTCAAAATCATCAAAGGCATCGACAATATGAACTGTAGTAAGTACTTCACTATCGACCAATCTAATTACACACGGGGAAACGGTTGCAAAAATATTGGTAAATCTTTTAACTCACACGAATCTAAGAATATCTTCTTCAATCGAGTTGTCAACTTGTGGAATGGGCTTCCCCGAAACGTTATAGACTGCATCACCGTTGATTCATTTAAACTCCGCCTAGACAAATATCTCGCATCAAACCCGCGACTGACTGCGTTTGTAAATGAATAACTTTATTTTATCCCCCCTCAGTTACTAGCCCATCTGTCCCCTACTAACTTCCTAATCCTGCCACGGACATTAGTTCCAGGGCAGTAATTCCCTTTCCAATGTTCCCTTACCCACTCTAAACCACTGATTGGACACTTGATCCTCAGTGTTTTGGAGGACAAGCAACCTAGAAGGGTCACTAGATCTGTTGTTGCTTGATTTCCTTTGTACTCCTTTGTACCGGTACATACTACTCTGTTAAACAAAAATGTATTCATATATACAGTATACTGATTATCATTCATATCATTAATGTATGTTTTGAACTATAGACATATTCACTTTCAGCTATGCAAAAATAAATTATGAACAAACTTAGGATGAACAATCGTAATGCTTAAAATAGGTTAGTGCATTCTTTGCCACAGTATCTTCCTATGACGATAGCGATATTTTTAGAATCTAACATAAAAGGAGGCTAGGAATCTTCCTCCCTTGTAAAATTATCCATCTCACTGAGACAGAGAAAGGGGCGAGGGAATGCGAAAGTGGTCCCTGAAAATTAGAACCCATAAATGTTGTTTCTGTTCGGGCTCTGTCTCGAGTCGGCCACCCCCAGCCATGGGGTATGTGCCTGAGTATATACATACATACATACAACATAAGAGGGGGTAATGATGATAGATGTTAACGTTAGCTGGCATCTTTTATTAACAGGTAAAGTGAAAACATACACAGATTATTAAGGTCTTGTGTCGTTATCATTAATGTGTATTGTATGTATGTGAGTTGTCATGTGTGTGTATGTATTTTGTATATGCATCAAGTTACATGTCTCTGTAATCATGAGGCAAATTTGTACGTTTGTGACATTTTCCTCATCCTGGAGGAAAAACAATGTATTTACAACGTCTTAGGAGAAGTTGCTCAGGTAAAAAAAAAATGTTTTATTTCGGTTGAGTCGTTGAAGTATTGGAAGAGAAATGACGCTGTGGAAATACGCAGGAGAAAGAGAAATATATATATATATAATATATATAATAGATCTCAGTGTAGGTGTAGAAGAAGAAGTAGTATTGAGTAGAATAAGACTTCAGAGGCTATATCAACCCTACTGGATTATTATGCCAGCACACTGAAAGTCAAGAATAACGTCAGGACTAGAGCCCCTTTTCAAGAACTCCAGTCCTAGGTTTAAAGGAGAGAGAGAGAGAGAGAGAGAGAGAGAGAGAGAGAGAGAGAGAGAGAGAGAGAGAGAACTACAATAACAACAACGTCAGTGAATAAGTGTAGGACGAAGACTAGCAGTGGCTGAAGCTCTTACTGCCTCTTGCCCTGCTGATCGAAGGTGATGCCGGCAGCTCTCTGTTCCTCGGCGATTTGCAGGAGTTCGTAGACGTGTTCGGGGAGTGCAGGGATAAGGGGAGATTCCGCGCGATAGCCGTTCTCATCGGCGACCCAGTTGACTTGAGCCTCGGTACCGTCATCCTGAATATAGCTGAGGGTAAAGGGGGTGAGTCAGTCTATATAGTCAGGCACCTCTATCTTAGAATATCTTTATATGTTTATCTGTCAGTATGAACTTGACAATAATATTGACCCCTTAACTTCTAATAACTCGAAATTAATGAAAGCAATCGGGAAGAGTCCACCAGGAAATAGGTATGCATAATTACAGCCAGTTTGCTCTAGGCCCTTTTGAGTTACAGAGAGATCAGGGAACAAGATTAGTGTCAAGTTCGTTGGTGTTACCCATAAAATTATCGATTTAACCCTTTATGTACCGGTGACGTCTTTTAAACTTTATTATAGCTACATTTAGATGATTTTGTGCAATTTAAGATGGTTCTTTGATAGTAAAAAGGGTTGAGTGAGAATGTTGGAAGCCTTTCATTGCGGGAGGCCTTTTTTAAGCTGAATTAAATCGTCTTACTGTAGTCATAATAAAGTTAAAAACACGTCGCTGGTGCAGAAGAGGTTAAATAATTATCTGTATATTTGTGGTTGTCTTGAATTAATTCCTATTGTCCTTTCTACATTTATTAGGTTCTAGTAACCCCCTTCCATTGTGTTGAGTCTGTAGCCTTTTAAGTGCTAGACGTCCTTCCCAAGCTGAATAAAATCGGTCGGAATTGCAGTGTGTGGGCCAATCGGCTCTCTGCAGACTCACATTTGCTTATGTTATTATGCTTTTATAAGGTAAGACTGCATAATAATTATGTATGTGTATATTTACCTGTAGGATCCCTGAATGTTGCTCTGGCCTTGGGATCCTGGGGTGCCGATGGCATTGATTCTGGTACCATCATCGGATGCGAACTCGTAGCGGAAGTTACCGTCACCTTGGTCAACCCTTTCATCCAGCACCACGGAGATGACGGGCCCGGGGTTATCGAACTGTGGGGCAGCGATGGCCACGGTGGCTAGGGCGGCGAGGAGGAACTGTGGGCAGATAGAAAGCTACGGTGTTAGTTAAGGGCAGGATCTAGCTATCTATTTTTATAATCAGGCAAATGCCCCATTTATTTATTTGTTTTTAAGCTGGGGGTGGCCGACTCGAGACAGAGCCCGAACAAGGACAACACAACACACCAACAACAAAAATCTCATACATAAATACACAAATTCACACATAGTAGTCAAGGACGAAACACTAAACTTATCCTTTAACTTAACCCTTTCTGTACCGGCGACTTCTTTTTAACCCTTTAAAGCTCTAATATGCGTTACTTCTCTGTTTTCTGGCTACTATTAGACGATTTTATTTAGATTAGTAACGGTATATGGAAGTCAAAGGGTTGATTGAAATAGTATGCACCGGTTTAATACCCACAGATCCTTCCCAAGCTGTATTTAATTGTCTAATGATAGCCAAAATAAACTGCTAAAACGCTTCAGTGCTTCAAGGGGTTAATTTGATTTTACCTGTATTTATACGATTTTTTGCAGTTTAACAAGGATCTGTGGTAGTAAAAAGGGGGTAAGTGAGATAGCTCGAAGGCTATTAATTATCGGGGGCCCTTCTTGCACTGAATAAAATCGTCAAAAAGTAGCCAGAATAAAGTTAAAAAGACGTCGCCGGTACAGCAGGGGTTAAGGGTAGGTTTTTAGTTTGTTCCCTAGACCTCCATCAAGCTTAGAAACGCAACCACTAGACCCTCCTCAAAATGGATTTTGTATTAAGCCAGTGTCACACGAGCACTTTTTCCATCAATTGTCCATGAGCAAGTTTTTTCTGGTGATATTTAGGGATATTTTTGCATTGGAATCGGAAACTAGATCGAAGTTAGATTATGTTAACTTGTTTAATTCTTATGGAACTTGTATTTTGAAGCCACCAGACATCAATTGCCCGTAAAAATTGACGGAAAAAGCGCTCGTGTGACACCGCCTTCTGTTAACAGCTGCTGTATCGGTGACGTATTAGTGATTTTAGCTACATTTAGATGGATTTATGAAGCTTTATGAAGTTTTATAAGGAGGAGCTGTTAGGTAAGGAGAAATGAGTTAGAGTGGTGTCTCGATGGTGTAATGGTTAGAATGTTTAAGGGGCTAGTGGATGTTTTTTTGGTCTATTAATTAAATTGTTTATTTATTCATTTTAGTTTCCCCGCTAGACATCCTTCATACTTAGAAAAACACTAAACACTGAGAAGCAAACTAAAAATCTTCCCTTGACAACAACAGATACAACGGAATTATTAGTCAAGGGCGGGATACACTATACTCTGTACCAAGTAGATAGTCCAGAAATCCTGAGCTTTAACCCTTTGAGTACCAGCGACGTGTGTTATATTATATTCTAGCTACATGTATACGATATTATGTAGCTTAGGAAGGATCTGATGTAGTTAAAAGGGTTGGTTGAGATAGTTTGAAGTCTTATTTTTGCTAGGGGTCCTTCCTAAGCTGAATAAAATGATCTAATAGTTGCCTGAATATGATGAAAATTACGTCCCTGGTACAGTATGGGTTAAGGGAACGTTATTTTATATACAGTATTTTTCTATCGGAAAATGTAAAATGTTATCTTGAAAGAGGGTCTTGGGGATGTAGTTTTAAGCTTGATGGAGGTCTAGGGAACAAGCTAAAAACCTACCCTTAAGTTACATAAGGAATACAAGAGTGGATATTAGACAACGAATATCTAGAGAAGGGACAGTGTGTGTGTGAGAATGAATATTAGGTTACATAAGAAGATTACAAGAAGGAATAATATACAAGTAAACAAACATAATATGAGAAGAAACATTAATATACGAGTAGGCATTAAGTTACAAAAAGAACATTAGAAGAAAAGTGAATAACAGGTTACAAAAAGAAGGTTGGACAAAAGGATAATATACGAGTAGATATTAAATTATGAGAAGAAGGGATACAAGAAGTGTGGACATGAGGTTAGACAAGGAAAGTGTTGAGAAAGGAAAGTGTGTGAGAGTGAACATTAAGTTACAGAAATAATAAGGAATGATTAAACGAATATCTGGAGAACGGAAAATGTGTGCAAGTGGATATTAAGTTACATAAAGAATACAAGAGTGGATACTAGGTTACATAAAGAATATCAGATGAAGCAATTATATAAGACTGACATTAGGTTACCAAAAGAATATTAAAAGATGAGAGGACATTAGGATACACATGGAAGATGAGAAGAAAGGATATTACAAAAGTGGACTTTAAAATTCACAATGAATATATAGAGAAGTGTAAGAAGGGGTATTTAGTTACATAAGGACTACAGGAGTGGACTTACAGATTACACAAAGATTTTTTTTTTTTTTCTTTTTTTTAAGAGACAATGAACGGAGGAAGGAAAAACACAGATAAAACAAAAAGGTCCATGTGCCTAAAGGCATCCTCCATTCATAAAATGTTTGTAACAACTGGATTTAAACATTTGTAGATTGTAAGTTTGTGGAAAGCAATTCGAGGGAAGTGAATTCCCAAGAGTAGTAGCTCTGGGGATAAATGAATTCTGATAAGCAGAAGTTCTGCATTGTGGAGGAGAAAGTGTAAATTCATGGGCGATCTCAGCTGCCCTAGTTCTACGGGGAAAGATGTGGAGAGGCGGCACAATTGAAGCAAGTTCCTCGGAACAATTGCTGTGAAAATATCTGTAGAATAATGCAAGGGATGCAACGTTTCTTCGTATGGATAATGTAGGAAGGTCCTGTGTGATTGCAGAGTTATTGATTAATCTAATAGCTTTATTTTGAATTTTGTCCAACTGCCTCAATGCAACCACTCCACTTCCACCCCACAGAGGTGAACAGTAATCCATCTGAGAACGCACATGACGTTTATATATCACGGCCAACTGCTCGTCAGTGAAGAATTCTCGAACTCTGTACAGGAGTCTCAGATTAGATTACATATCGGATATCTAGAGAAGGGAAAGTGTGTCAAGAGGGTAGTGGTGTTTGTGTGTGTGTGTGTGTGAGAGAGAGAGCGAGAGAGTGTGGGAGAATGGGGCTGGTGGTAGGAGCAAGGAGGGTTGGGTACTCACGAGCTTCATGTTGCCTGAGTGAGGGTGTAGTGAAGAATGGTAGAGTTTGAGAGATGTTGGGCCCTTTTATACCCTGCGCCTACCACCACCAGGAGCAAGAAGAAGAAGACGAAGAAAAACAAAAGGAGAAGAAGCGTTTACCTGGGAGAGTGTTAATTTTTTTTTTTTTTTTTTTTTGGTGTGTACCTGCAACAATCAAGGTCACTGTCTCGCTGATGAAGAAGAAGAAGAAGAAGACGAAGAAGAAGAAGTAGAAGAAGAACAACAAAGAAGAAGAAGCAGAAAAAGAAGGAGCAGCAGCAGAAGAAGAAGAAGAAGAAGAAGAAGAAGCAGAAAACACAGAAGCAGAAAAAGAAGGAACAGCAGCAGAAGAAGAAGAAGAAGAAGAAGAAGAAGCAGAACACGCAGAAGCAGAAAAATAAGAAGCAGCAGCAGCAGAAGAAGAAGACGAAGAAGAAGAAGAAGAAGACAATTTTATGGAGCTTAGGAAGGGTCAGTGTTAGTTAAAAGTGTTGATGCAAAACAATTATTTTAGGACATCACTCATCCGTTCTTCGTCTTTGGTGTAATCTCCGTTCTCATCTAGTAACGATCCAATAGTTGAAGTAACTACTGTCTTTTTTCTGATGTAACTATAGAATTCTTTACGATTTGTTTTACTTTGATTCGCAACATGTTACTCCAGGGTCTTTTTGCTTTCATTAATTAACAATTTGGCTTTACGGCGCAGATCTATGAATGTTATTCGTTCTTCATAATTTTCCGAGGTTTTAAATATTTCATGAGCAATTTTCTTCGTAAGCAAACAGTCTGCAATCTCTTTATTCCACCATTTAGGCTTATCGTTATGGAATGAACGTCGGTGTTCAATGGAATGTACGCTTGCATTGCTTTGAAGTAAAGGGTAGTGAAAAACTCCCATGATTTATTTATGTCTATATTGTTACTCAAATAGCTCCAATCAGTTTCTTTAAATATTGTTCCGAGTTTATGTAAGTTTGCTTTTTTGAAATTTGGGACTTTCTCATTGCTGCTATTTGATTTATTACTATTCAATTTCATACTGAAACAGATCCTTCGATGGTCTCTGTTACTGAATTCTTCACCAACATTCAAACCCTCCCCTAAGTCTTTTTTCGTTGCAAGAACATGGTCAAGCACATTATTTTCATGGGTCGGAAATTGAACAAATTGAAAAAGTTAACATTCTTGCAAGTTGGTGTGGAGTTCATATTCGGATTGAGAAGTAATAATATCGCCCCACTTGGTTACTGGTAAATTAAAGTCGCCAAGAATTACGGTATCTTGAATGTTATATATTTCAGAAATGTTTTCGTAAATCTCCTGGTCAGTTTGCACTGGTTGAGCTGGAGGTTTATATATTAAAGCTAGTGTTATTTTAGTTCCCTGATTATTTTTAAAGAGTACATAAGATATATCGACATTCACAATTTGAGGTTTTGACAGATGGGATAAAGACTTTCTTTGATAAAAAACAGAACGCCTCCTTAATTTTTATTGATTTGACTTTTCTCAAACATTGTATAACGGGAAGTGAATATTCAGCTAGAAAATCTCTGTCGTCCGGATTCAACCAAGATTCTGTAATACTAATTGTATCATAATTTTCTGTAAACACAATTTCCTCTAGATTAAAAACAGTTATTGCGTATTCTACGAGCATTTGCATAGTGTACCTTTAGAGTATTATAGTTACATTTAATTGATGGCACATTTTTTGAGTTTCTTGTTCTTGTGAGATCTACACTGCCCGCCTAGCTGCACATCCTGCATTTTGTTCGTAAATCCTTTACCGCATCATTCAGCAGATGACCAAAACGTGCTGCGCCTACCTGGTTCAGATGAACGCCATCTCCTGTAAACAAATATTCAACATGGTAGAAGTCGTACCAGGTGCTGACGTATCCGATGTCAACTTCCCTGCAATGGTCAGAAAGTCGACGATTTATGCTGGTGGCTATATTGTAGAAACGGTTCTCTTCATCAATGCAGGGGACAATACCTGAAATAACAATTTTGTTGGATTTTACCTTGAATTACTTGATCAGTTCATGGTGCTTGCATAGGAGATCCTTGAGCAGGTCCGTTGGCCATCATTTGATCCAGCGTGGATGACGTACATCGTGTTCAGAGGGGCCAGCCTGGATACCTCGTTGACGGCAGCAACAACGTCATCCACACCACCACCCGGGATGCAGAAACGCTTTCTGGTCCTGGGTGCCCTGTCTCTGTGAGTTGGCGGCGAACCATTGAATAGCCCACAAGTGTAACATTTTCCGTTTTCTCTTCTTCATCGGTGTCAGCAAAAATCTCAAAACGGTTGTGACACATGGTTTCGGGGATGATTTTCCTGGAACTGGGGCGCAGATTGTTTCTCACGACGCTAAAGTTGTCCTGGGGAAGAGAAGAGTCCTTAGTAGACTCTGGAACGGCTCCTGGTACGGGCAATGCTGGTGTTGGGATGGTGGCGGTCGGCATCGTGGTGATGGTTTCTTGAGCCGATGGCACTCCTATGTTGTGTGGCGAATTATTGAAGAGTTTCCAGCTTCGCGGCCAGGGCGTCAATCTTACGGTTAGCTGTATTCAAATCATCCATTGTCTTCTGTTGGACTCGCAGAATCGACAAATACGGACACTTGGATTAAAACAAATGGTAGGGCCAAACCTACCAGAACAACACGTGCAGGTATCAAATGCCTTAGACAGATCTAAAAATATGCTTAATATATAATCCTTATTGTCAAAGGAACTGTGGATATCACTTTTGAGTTTTGATAAGGCTAATTCAGTGAAACGTCCATTCCTAAATCCATATTGAGCATTAAACAAAATATTATTAGTAGTGCAATAGTCTATCAAACATAATTTTGTCTAATATTTTACTTATGGCAGGTAAAACAGATACTGGTCGATGTATTTTAAAAAGACTTACATCTCCTTATTTAAAAAGAGGAATTATTTTGGCAACTTTAAGATCCTCAGGGAAAATCCCAGTCGCAAATGAACTATTACATAAGTGTAAAATAACAGGTGACAGTACTATATATAGATGACTTTCCTCACTATAGACATACGTATATGATCGTGCGGGAGATGGTACAACAGGAGAAGAGGGTTGTAGGAATGCTGAAAGCAGTAACAAGAAATAGGGTGGTCAGTATGGAAGTGAAGAAGTCCTTGCATGACAGTGTGGTAATCCCGACACTGACTTACGGAAGCGAAGCATGAACGTTTGAGAAGAGACTCAGACCAAGAGTGAGAGGGGTGGAAATGAATTACTTGAGAATGCATGCAGAGTTACATGGAGGGATAGACAGACGAATGATGAAGTAAGAAGGAGGTGTTGTGTAGAGGTAGATGTGCTGAAATGTGTGAAAAGGAACACCTTGAAATGGATCGGCCATATGGAACGTATGGGAAGCGAGAGAATGACTAAGAAGGTGTACGAGAGCTAGGTGGAAGGACAGAGAGGGAGAGGTAGACTGAAAGAGAGGTGGGAGGATGGAGTGAGGAAGTATATAGATGAAGGCGGTGCTGGTTGGGAGGAGAGGCGTCGACTGACTGGAGACAGAGGTGCATGGGGGCGGTTCGTTCGTGGCCACCTCTTCGGGGATCACGGCGTCAGGCAATAGATAGATAGATAGATATCATAGTTACCCGGAGAAGAAGCCCGCAAGGTTTCTATGGCATGCAATAATTCATCATGTGTAATAGGTGACATATTAAATACAGTTTCTTGTCTGTTTAGTAAGGAAGTATTATAATCTACATTTGTATCGGTAATATTTTCTGCAAGAGACTTGCCCACTTTGATAAAGTAAGAATTGAACTAATTTGCATTGTTTTTGTGGGATATATAATTCTACATGATTATGCATAAATGTGTCTTTAATCTTATTTTGTTTGTCTTTATTGAGAACAGAATGAATAATTGTCCACATTCTTAGTGTTCCCTGAATGTTCTGTTAGTTTAGTTTTGTAATAATTTCCTCTTGCTTGTCTAATTTCTGTTGAGACTTTGTTGCGCAATGTGTGGAATTCCTCCCCGAACGTGATGGGCCTAGGAGCGTATTTCCTTACCAGTCTATTCTTCTCCTTGATCAATTATTTATATAATTTGATATATATGGCTTATTTATGTGATTTGTTTTAATACGTTTAGTAATGATGGGAAAATATTTGTTAAAACCTGCACTGAATATACTTATGAAGTTGCTGTAAATAATATTAGGATTGGATGAAGAATAAACCAGGTCCCATGATACACTCTCCATGCATTGCTTAAAATTATCAATAATTTCAGCATTATAATTTCTGAAAGATATCATTGGATCATTTTCCTCTTTAAATTTCAATTTAGAAATATTGGAATTATACACCGAAAATACTAGAAAATAGTCAGAGATTTTATTGTAAACAATTCCACTTAATTTGTTATTATTATAATTATTAGACCAAATGTTGTCAATGATTGTTGCTGTCGTGTTGGTTTGCATATTGTATTATAAAATGTGCTTGAGTGACACGAAGTAATGAAATCTGCTACTCCATTATCATCTTCATGTCTTACTAGATTGATAATGAAGTCTCCACCAATATACCCAATTTTCTTTTCATCACTAATAACGGAAATACTATAATTTAATTTCTCAAGAAAATATTTAAAGTCTGAATGAGGCCTCCTATATACAATCATCACAATTACGTTTTCTGTATTTTCCGCACATATTTCAACACCTATAGTTTCTATACTGTTGTGCTGCACAGTTAAGGTCATTTCTCATAATGTATCGATAACCGGTCTTGAGGTATAATGCTACACCGCCACTGGTGCTGGAAAAACTGTTGGTAAACATTGTGTAAATGGGGAGCTGAAATAAATTATCTATATCCTTAGTCAATTTGGTTTTACAAAAACCAAAATATCAAAGTCAAGGTTAAGCAGTTTTAATTTGTGTTTGTTTTTAAATATAATTCGAAGTGTGATGCCATATACTATTAATATTGTAATAAAGTAAAGAAAAGGACGTACAAGGTATTTTTTCAAGGTGGGAATCGAGATTGCTAGGAAAACCGTAATTACATAATGGGTTCTTATAGCCTAGGGAATGTATCTTATGCTTATCAGGATCAGTGTCGGTATTGTAGACATCATAATTAAAGGAAAATTGATTGTAAGTTAAAACACTTTCAAATGGTAAAGGGGATGTTTTCTTTGTTTTGAATTGAAATATCGCAGTTTATGTTTAATAATAATTCATCGTCATTGAGACTTGAAAAAGGTAAACAACCATAAGTATCCATTATGCACGTCTTATATGACATTAAATTTAGTTAAGAAGCCCCAAGGTGTCTCACTGATGAGCTGACCTCGTAGTCTGCGTGTCTCCAACGGAAAGAAAGAGATCAACTGGTACTCATTGCTCATTCTTCTAAGCGATTGAATAAGCTTTGTGGCTCTAGCTTGTACTCTTTCTAGTCGCTCTATATCTTTCCTGAGTGCTGGAGACAAGAATTTAACAGCATACTCCAGGAGAGGTCGTATCAGAGAGTTGTAAAGTGTGAGGACTATTTCCTTATTTCTATACTAAAATTGCCTCTTAATATAGCCCAATATTTTCTGAGCTTTCTTCTCTACTTCAATGCACTGCTTGGAAAACTTTAGGTCACTGCTAATCAGAAAACCCAGTTTGTTTTCCAAGTCAGTCACTTCCAGAGTCATTCCCAATAGTGAATAGCCTGACTTGGGGTTTTCTTGGCCGATATGCATCACCTTGCAGTTTTCCAAGTTTAGAGGTATCTGCCATGTCTCCGACTATTCACCCAGTCTGTTGAGGTCCATCCTGAGTTGTTCAACCCCTTTGGGGTCTTTCACATTCGTTCCAAGTTTTATGTCATCTGCAAACTTGGAGATCACACTCAACAGACCAATATCTATGTCATTGGCATACAGTATAATTATGATAAACAGTAGTGGGCCAAGGACAGATACCTGTGGAACTCCAGAAGTGACTAAAATCCACTCATAAGAAACACCATTGATTATAGATAAAAAAAAAATAAAAAAAAAAATCTTGCATGGAAACTTACAGCAGTTTTAGACTAATTTTGGGGTGCTGAATCCAAATCTGATCTCAGATTTGCTCTATCACATCACATTATTGTGCTATCTGTATACCCCATTTTCATGGATGTTACCAACAATTAAGTTTTCGTCACTCATTGCGGATGGTCAGTGATTGCTTTATTGTAAGAATATGGTGTTTTATTTTTAGGATAGTGTGTTTATAATAGTGAGGGTTTTATGTAGATATCCATATTTATGTATTTTTTCATATTTTTTTTGCAGTTCGTGAATAGTAAGTAGTTTAGAGTGATGGCAGCGAAAGGGTTAAATAACATGTTCATGCAGAATCTTGCTTTAAAGGCTCAAAGGCGCAACATCAATAATTTTGTCAAGAAGGTGTATCTTGCCTACTTTAAAGTACCACTTGGAGACCAGGACAAAAGCTGGGCTCCTCACAAAGTGTGCAAAACCTGTGTTGAAAATTTGCGATCATGGTCTCAAGGAAAGAATGCTAAGCTCAAGTTTGGTGTGCCAATGGTTTGGAGAGAACCAACAAACCATTTGGAGAACTGCTACTTCAGCCTTGTCAATGTAAAAGGTTTCAATAAGAAAACCAAACAACACTTGCACTACCCAGATATCCCATCTGCCATTCGACCAGTTGCCCACTGTGAGGAAATACCTGTGCCTGTATTTACTGAGCTGCCAGAGATTGATGTCGAAGCCCTCAATTCACCTGCTTCTACAGATGAAGATGATGAGACTGATCTGTTTAAGCCATCTGATGCAGATTGTGATAAACTTTCTGTTTAGTCAGCCTGAATTGAATGATCTGGTCAGAGATTTGTATTTGCCAAAGCAGTCTGCTGAATTGTTGGCTTCCAGGCTGCAAGAGTAAAGACTGCTGAAACCTGGCACTAGAGTCTCCTTTTATCATAACAGAGAAGCAGAACTGCGGAAGTACTTCCATTCAGATGGTCAGCTTGTTTATTGTAATGATGTTGAAGGGCTTCTTCTCACTATGGGACTGCCTGCATATGATTCAAGTGATTGGAGACTTGTTATTGACAGTTCTAAAAGGAGCTTGAAATGTGTTTTACTTCACAACGGAAACATATATGGTTCAATCCCAATAGGACACTCTGTAAAAATGAAAGAAGAGTATGCCAACATCAAGAATGTTCTGGAGAGGTTGCAATACCATGTTCATGGATGGGTAATTTGTGTGAATTTGAAAATGGTGAACTTTCTGCTGGGCCAGCAAGGAGGTTACACAAGATACCCCTGTTTCCTGTGCTACTGGGACAGTAGGGCTGCAGTAGACCACTGGGTGAAAAAGAAATGGCCACCAAGAAACAGTTTGACGCCTGGTGACAAGAACATCATTAGTGACCCTCTGGTTGATAGGAAAAACATTGTCTTTCCCCCACTGCACATAAAACTTGGTTTGATGAAGCAATTCGTCAAAGCTCTTGATCACAGTGGTGTCCATACTTAGTGTACTCAAACTAGTATGAACAGTCTCGATGTTACGTAATCTGGGTCGATGTAGCGTTACGTATCATTCCGTAGTCTTAACCCCTTCAGACTCATATGACGCAGAGGTTGCCAGATTAGCAATAAGAAATAGAGTTCTCTCACTTATAATTACCTCTCCAAAATTAGTTTTCTGCCCACAGCTAACTCCAAGACAACTGCAGAGGTTGAAGTAACTAAACTAAAGGTTTGTAAATACCCCTGATGGTAATAAAGGCTTTAAAGTATCTCTAATAGGCTCTAAATTGCGTCATATGTCTGAGAGGGTTAAGTTGAACGCTTCCATAACCTTGGTCGAACGTTCCATGATTGGGTAGAATATATTATTCTATAGTAGTATATTGGAAAGTATTGTAGGATTATAATTCCCATATATATATATGTATATTTGTATTATTTAAGATTGTTTATAAGTATCTCATTGTAAAGAAGATGGGATACATTTTCCATATGTTATGCGCGTGCGCGGTATGTCACGACAGAGACGAACATAACGCGCTCGCCACTCTCCAACCAACCTCTGTCCCAGCTAAACACGCTAAGCCTTCTTTCTCCTAGTTATTTCACCAGGTGTTTTCGCTTCACTTTTCATCTCATATTCCATATAGTCACAACATCATCATCTTTGTTAATTAGCACAACTTAACGTAAATATCTAGCCTATCCTAGCCTCTTTTCATACGCTGTTTACCTTACTAACCACTTCAAGTCATCTAGCCTAGTTTCCGCCATCCTCCAATCACCAGCTGAGTTCATCAATGGGTAATTCTATATTCTATATGGTTAATGTTTCTTCAATAACAATAATATACAGTCCACTTATTTAAATTAGCCATATAATTGGTCCTTAACCTTTCACTATTTAGCCCCCCCCCCCCCCTTTTTTTGTGGTTGGTGGTGGCCTAGCCTACGTGGTTCGTTTTTTTTTTTTTTTTGTGCCATATTTTGTCTGTCCCTCATGGCCCAGGGCTTTTGGCGTCATGGTGCCGCGGGTGGTGGGGTAGGGGAAGATTATCCTGCGGTGGTTGATAGGCCTGCGTAGGCGATTAGGAAGGTGGCAATTTTGGGCCACTCCTACGTCAGGGATTTGTACGTGGACCAAGCCGTCCACAGGCCTTTTTTTTCCGTGACTCCTCTGGCCGCCCCAGGTGCCCGCGTCAGCACCTTGAGATCAACAGAAGCCTAGGGTCAGTTTTTAGAGCTGAAGCCCGACTTGACCTTCTTGGTGATAAGAGGAAATGAGATAAGGAGCGGGGTCAGTCCGAGAGGGATTGCGGAGGGGAGCGAGATCCTAGCTGAGGAGGTGGTACGGCTCTCAGGGGGAGAAGTCCGGGTGATTGGGGTAGAGAAGCGGCAGGATCCACGAGGGGTCTCTACGGACGAGTTTAACCGCATTAGAAATGCTGTTAACCGATGGCTAAAGCGCCATATCCCATTCACCCGGGAGCGCTATCAGTCAATGAATACCTCTGAGGCTGACTTCAGTCCCGACGGGGTACACCTCACGCACGAGGCATCAAAGCGTCTCTATTCGGAGATCCTGGCCACCTGTCGTCGGTGCTTTATGCCAGACGAATATGCCATGGTCGCCAGGTCATACGACGAGATGTTTGCCCACCATGACGTTAGAGTTGATCAACAAAATCAGTATAGCCTAGATTAGTATTCCTTCAAATCGGTACAGTATATTTTTGATTGTAAAACCTTTAGACCCAAATTATAACAATTGATTGGCACTAAGATTAAAATCATCCATACTGTACTGTATAATAATTTCAAAAGTTAAGGTTATTCATTCTATACCAAATTTATACTGTCCAATAACTTCTTTATTTGATTCACATGTCATTCTAAATTCTTCTCTCGTCGTGTGCCCTGGAGGCGGGGTAATATGATAGCTGATAGGCTGAGTGTGTGTTAATCCAACTCAAAACTTTTTTCCTTGTGACTTCTTGAGATGAACTTTTCTTGTGTACAATTTTCACATTTATTAAATTTAATAATATAAAATTAGCGGTACCCATTGAGTTTAGCCTGTTTCAATTACCCTATAGGTTCTCTCTCTCTTAAAATTCTTGAATTTATTATAACTTTAACGGTACCTCTCTTTCTGACATCTGGATACTGTATTGTACTAAATTTCCCTCCCGGCTTTTCTTAACTTATGGTGTAATGATTCTATAATTTCATAACTATTATGTAAGGAGTTAAATTGAAAAGCTCCAGATTGCTAGTCTACATTGCGCACAATACTTATTCCACATTTCGTGAGGGTGTTTTATTTTCGGCTCGCGATTTATTTGATTTCTCGGAGTACTGTATTGTTGTCCGCAACTTAGTCGGTCTGGCATTGATATTTGATTTAACGTCAATAAATTTCCTTCCCGTATAATCATGGCTAAAAGAGTACAAAAGCGTCGGGCTGGACTTAAGGGCTCTTTGACGGTCTTAACCTCTGATATTGACGGATTCCTTGATTCGGCGTCTAGAGTGGAGGTGGAGGCCAGGTTGTTCAGTATTCAAAAGCAACTTGACAAGTATGAGGTCACACAGGAGGACCTGGCCGACACTTGCGAGGACGCCGAGTATATCGAGGTGATCAGAGAGGATACCCTATATATGGAGGGCATACAAGTAATCGTTGCCACACTGAAGGGGATCCTGATTACAGAGGTCAAGAAGGAGGTCAGGAAAGAGCCAAAGAAATCCGCAGTCAAATTACCACATCTTGCTCTCTCAAAATTTGAAGGTGATGCCACCATGTGGTCGGGATTTTGGGAGATGTTCAAGTGTACCATCCATGACAATCCCGACCTCACAGATATACAACGCTTCACCTATCTAAAGGGTCAGCTTCAGGGTGATGCACATAAGCTAGTCGAAGGATTCATTATCGTGAATCCGGAAGACCTTACCCCAATCACACCCTCAGTACTGGTACGTGGATACAGACTGCGGGATCTTCCTGAAGAGCATGACGAGGATACTATGGAGGATCCAGACTACATAAGTAAGGAAGTGATATCGGCCCGCTACAAATACATTCGTAAATTATCGCGAGATATTTGGCATCGCTGGTCAACAGAATATCTGGTGACTTTAAGGGAAGCACAAAGGAATAAACTAACACCATTAAAAGGTCATTGGCCTAGGGTAGGGGACGTGGTAACCATCCATGAGGAGGGCCTGCGCGCATTTTGGAAATTGGGTCGGATAGAGGAGTTATTACCAAGTCGTGATGGTGAGGTTCGGGTAGCAAAGGTTTGCACCAGGACTGGAGTAATCACACGGCCAACAGTCCGACTATATCCTCTTGAGGGTGACCTCGATCGCAAGGACACCCCCTCGGATAAGTTATCCATTGAAGTCCCCTCTCTGGCTTCTACTTCGGCGCAGCCTGTTGACGCGTCTGGCGAACGCCCACGTCGACAGGCAGCCCAGATATCCTCCCAAGCTTGGCGGGATAAGATTGCCTCCGAGCAAATCTAATCATGTAAATTTTTTATATTTTCTGTTGGTGGGAATATGTCCATACTTAGTGTACTCAAACTAGTATGATCAGTCTCGATGTTACGTAATCTGGGTTGATGTAGCGTTACGCATCATTCCGTAGTCTTAAGTTGAACGCTTCCATAACCTTGGTCGAACGTTCCATGATTGGGTAGAATATATTATTCTATAGTAGTATATGGGAAAGTATTGTAGGATTATAATTCCCATATGTATATATATTTGTATTATTTAAGATTGTTTACAAGTATCTCATTGTAAAGAAGATGGGATACATTTTCCATATGTTATGCGCGTGCGCGGTATGTCACGACAGAGACGAACATAACGCGCTCCCCACTCTCCAACCAACCTCCATCCCAGCTACACATGCTAGGCCTTCTTTCTCCTAGTTATTTCACCAGGTGTTTTCGCTTCACTTTTCATCTCATATTCCATATAGTCACAACATCATCATCTTTGTTAATTAGCACAACTTAACGAAAATATCTAGCCTATCCTAGCCTATTGTAGCCTCTTTTCATACGCTGTTTACCTTACTAACCACTTCAAGTCAGCTAGCCTATTTTCCGCCATCCTCCTTCCATAACCTTGGTCGAACGTTCCATGATTGGGTAGAATATATTATTCTATAGTAGTATATGGGAAAGTATTGTAGGATTATAATTCCCATATATATATATATTTGTATTATTTAAGATTGTTTACAAGTATCTCATTGTAAAGAAGATGGGATACATTTTCCATATGTTATGCGCGTGCGCGGTATGTCACGACAGAGACGAACATAACGCGCTCCCCACTCTCCAACCAACCTCCGTCCCAGCTACAAATGCTAGGCCTTCTTTCTCCTAGTTATTTCACCAGGTGTTTTCGCTTCACTTTTCATCTCATATTCCATATAGTCACAACATCATCATCTTTGTTAATTAGCACAACTTAACGTAAATATCTAGCCTATCCTAGCCTATTGTAGCCTCTTTTCATACGCTGTTTACCTTACTAACCACTTCAAGTCAACTAGCCTATTTTCCGCCATCCTCCAATCACCAGCTGAGTTCATCAAAGGGTAATTATATATTCTATATGGTTAATGTTTCTTCAATAACAATAATATACAGTCCACTTATCTAAATTAGCCATAGTGGAGACTGCTTCAGCTATATATGTTCAACCTTTCCAAGTCTCAGTGACGAGAAGAAAAAGGCAGGAATATTTGATGGACCTCAAATAAGAACACTCCTCAGGGATCCACACTTTGTTACAACAATGAATGCGGCAGAGGCTAGAGCTTGGAATGCATTCTCTGATGTGGTGCAGAATTTCCTTGAGAACAGGAAAGCTGACAACTATCAAGAGATTGTGGAGGAGCTGCTCTTGAGTTTGCAAGCACTTGGATGTAGAATGAGCATCAAGGTGCACTACTTACATAGTCATGTTTGGGTGATGTGAGCGAAGAGCAAGGTGAACGCTTTCATCAAAACATTAAAGTAATGGAAGAACGTTACCAAGGCCGATGGGACTCAAACATGATGGCAGATTACTGTTGGAGCTTGATGAGAGACATTCCAGAAGCTGTACATCAAAGATCGTCAAATAAGAGGAAGTTTATGCAGTTGTAACATGACCACAACGAATAGACTTTTTGTACATAGTTTTGTTATCTTCACACTTAATTCTTACATGCTAATGTGCATTCACTGTCACAACTTTTTTGCTACGACTCACTAAATGTTTGTATCTATGTATGTTTAATTCTTCCATTATGAGCATAAATTGCTGTTTCTTGCGAAAATGCAAGATTTTATATCTCGAAAACCTGATGTGATAGACAAAAACTGATGACAGATTTGGATTCAGCACACGACAATTAGCTAAAATCCATTGGAATGCCTTGTGCCAGAAAAATCGTGTTGACCGGTGAAATTAGCATTCGTTGTTGTCTACCTGTTAGCCAACTTTCTATCTAATTTGTGACCTCTGTATTTATACCTAGCACACTCACTTTTGACATTAGCCTGCAATGAGGCACTTTGTCAAAAGCTTTTTGAAAATCTAAGTAAAGGATGTCTATGGCTCTACTTTCGTCATACTCACTCAGCATTTCATGGACAAATTCCAGCAAATTGGTAAGACATGATCGGTGTCGCCTGAATCCATGTTGTGAATCTGTAATTAAATTGTGGATTTCTAGGTAGTCAACTATTGTGTCTACTAGTATCCCTTCTAAGAGTAAAACTATGAAAGAAGTCAAGCTAATTGGCCGATAATTCTTGGGACACTCGTGATCCCCTTTCTTAAAGATTGGGGTCACATTGGCCAGTTTCCAGTCTTCAGGGACCTCTCCAATTTCTATTGATTTATTGAAGATGTCTGCTAAGAAAGGTGCGATTTCATCTCGCACTTCACGTACAACTTGGGGAAGAAAGCTATCTGGGCCAGTTGACTTGAACCTATTTAACTTATCTATTTTTTTTGCCACCTACTCTGGGTTACATCTAATTCTGCTAAGAACTTCACCCTCATGCACTAGTCCTGGACTTTGCATGTCACTGGTATTTTCCCTTGTGAATACCGAGGCAAAATAGTCGTTTAGGGATCTAGCTATATCAGTGTCAGAAGTTTGAAGTTGGGCTATTGGATCCCTTAGAGGTCCAATGCTACCTTTGAATGGTTTCCTGCTATTCACATAGCTGAAGAACTCTTTAGGACTCTCTTTGCAGAGAGCTGCAACCCTTAGTTCTTCATTCTGCTTTGCTTCCTTTATAAGAGATTTCACTCTTCTACACATATTATTGAAGAAATCTAAATCTCTTTGGTCTTGGCCTTTCTGTATGCAACCTTTCACTTTAATTGCTGAACCTATGTCACTTGTGAACCATTTTGGTTGGGATGAGCCTGATTTGGTAAGCTTAGTAGGAATGAATGCAGCTTGTCGATCTACAAACTGCTCCTTGAATGAGCACCAAACCGCATTAACATTCTCACCCTCAAGTATGATCTGGGATTAGAGAGAGAGAGAGAGAGGGAGGGTGGGGGGGGGGGGGTGATAGAGAGAGAGAGAGAAAAAAAAAAGAGAGAGAACAAAAGAGAGTGAGAGAGAGAGCGAGAGTACAAAGGAAATTAAGCAACAACAGATCCAGCAACCCCTCAAAGCTTCTTGCCCTCCAAAACACTGATGGCCAAGTAGTTTAGAATGGGTAAGGGAAAAATGGAAAGGGAAGACTGCCATGGAACAAATGTCCGCGACAGGATTAGGAGATGTTAGTAGGGACAGTTGTTAACACCTCCCTAGCAGCTGGTTTTGTAACGCTACTACCTGCCAAGCGGGCAGATTTACCCTTAACGAGCTTCATTCCATGCTCTTTTTCATGCATAAAGAAGAGAAAACATGAAGACTTTGAAGAAAACATGCTCAGACTTTGTGTGAGTTATAAGATTTACCAATTATTTTGCAACTGTTCCCCGCGTGTAATTTGATTGGTAGATAGTGAAATATTTATTACAGTTCATATTGTGGATGCCTTTGATGATTATGAGCACTTGAATTAAGTCATCTCTTAACCCTTAATTAGCGGCTCACCACATAAGTCGAGTTAAATAAAGCTGGACTATGTGGCGGCGCTCGACATAGGTCGAGTGGCAATTTCAGCACGTAATGTTGCTGAGAGAGAGAGACAAGTGGTGGCAGGAGAGTAGCGAGCGTATGACTGCTCCAGACCACCGCGGCGAACATACTGACACGAATCCCAGCTCCCTCCTCCCTCTCTCACTCGCTATATAAGGAATTGTATCGGGAAAGTGGCTAATTACATGCTTTTTGCACTCGCGTTGCACGGTTATTGCAAGAAAACTAGCCATCATAAAAGGATTGTTATGGTGTCATTCGAAAGCTCTGTTTATGCCCTTTCAGGGATAGGTACTTGTTTTACGTTCTGGGTCTTATTTAGGCATGAAAATGATCACGTAAACAGCCCTATTTTGGCTAAAAACACCCCGCTGGGCGGTACATATAAATAAACCGCATAGGCCGCTCGTAAGGTGTTAATCTGCGCTGTGTTAAAGGAAATGTATTTAATTCTCTAACACGCTCCTCGTATAGTTTGTTCTTTAGGCAAGGGATCATTTTGGTAACTCTTCGTTGAACTCGTTCTAGCTTGTCTATATCTTTTTGGTAGTAAGGTCACCATGATTGAACGCAATATTCCAGGAAAGGGTGGACTAAGGAATTGTAGAGTTAGGATTACATCTTATGATTTATGCTCAAATGACCTGCCTATAATGCCAATTATTTTGTTTGCCTTCTTAACAACTTCTGAACATTGTTGACTCGGTTTTAGGTTACTCGATATTGTTACTCCCAAATCAGTTTTTCTGTCTACACTCTTAAGCTGGGTGCCATTCATTGAATAGTTTGCTTTCTCATTTCCGTTTCCGATATGGAGTACTTTACATGTATCCGTATTGAAACACATTTGCCAAGTTTGATCCCAATGGGAATTTTTTTTTTCTTTTTTTTTCTATATTCCAACTACTCCCTCTCGGGCATAGGCTGTGTTACGACTGGGGTTCAAATATATCAGGGCTCTTATTCATTGGACTAGTAATGGCATAAATGCTACAACGGAAAGCGCTAGCTCCAACCTCTGATGTATATTCCCAGTGAACAAAGAACACAAATACTCTCCAGAGTTCTATATGCAATAATAGGCTATCAAACTCTCAATAAATGTGCGTCTATTCTAGGCTTAATGTTATGTGAAAACAGCCTATTACTACCTATAACCGAAGGTGCTTGGTTATGGTATGCAAAGTAAGGTGGTAAGAGAAGTTACAGCTTACGTTACTTTAATCAATAAATGTCAGGCACTCCTGCATGAAAGAAAGTGCACTAAAGTCCTTCAACACCAACAAGGAATCTTCTTTAAATGTTAGATGCTATCAAGATGCTCGAATCGGAAATGGAACCCAAAAAGGCAGGCAGCGGAACAATGCCCGTGCAGGCTATGCACACAAAAAGGCAGGAGATATAATGCAGTCGGAGCCAAGAATATCCTAAACGCCACAACAACAATAATAATCGCCACGACAATGCAGTATTCCTATCAACAAAAAGAGCCTAAGTCGTTTGTGTCTCAATACATCAAACTAGGCTGCGAAATGCTTGTGTAATCATAAACGGGTATGCATAAAAAGAGTAATTGGTTTAATATACTTAATGTCTACTGTGACTGATAAAGTCTAGCTAGAGTCAATGATACGAGATACTGGTGCGCATGGCATGCCGCATAGCCTAGTGCAAATCTCAAGTCTGTGCATCAAATATTACGTTATAGGTAAGGGTAGCTCTCTTGAGAAACCTTAATACCGAAGTATTAAGCGTTCTCCTGGCGTACCTCAAAGACAAACAACGAGCTTAGAACAGTGCAGAATGGTATAGGCAAAAAGCCCTCATTCGTGCATGCTCTACTCTCAATGGCACACAGACTAGAATTTACCCAATCAACTCCAGTTCTCAGGTATGTCGTGCAGCTTTTAACAAAAGTCAACACTCATCGGAAACAATACCTTATAGTATCAGACTCCTAGTGTAGCATTATCTAATCCAGCAGAACACTAATAATTATAGGAAACAGTACTGAACTATATGAATGCTAACCAATGCTTCGTGATCAACTTATCTTAACAACTAACATACATAGGTTATATCAGACCTTAACGCACAATACAACTGGCCAGCATGAAGCTGATTTTGCAGAGTTAACCAGAGGGGTATAATGTTAATAAAAGGTGGTGAAAGATATGGAAAATGAGAGAGATAGGCAGAGGAAAAGATTCTCAGGTGCAGATCGGGGGGACAGGTATCAAAGGGATAAGAGGGATGCGTTCTAGAAACCAGATCTCAGGGAGAAAGTGGCGAGAGGGCTGTATATATGCTAGCACTAGCTCGAGCAGCGTGGAAAAAAAGCGGTAACAAGTCCTCCAACCAATACTAAAGAAGCCAGCCAAACATGACGTCACAAAGCATGGTAAAAAACTCCCTCAACGAATCCCCACTAGGCCAGCCAGCTATGAAGTCATCGAGTATAGCAAAACACTACGCGCCTCCTCTCACTCTGTTCTACTCTCTCTCTCTCTCTCTCAAATCCTAGCATTACTACTTAATGATAAAACATATACTTTGAAATTAAATATATAAAGCCTTGACATGGGTGAAAACAAAGAGCCTTTCTGGACTACCCATGACACAAGCTTTCATATGAATTAAAGCACACAACAATACATCAACTGTAGCCACATCCACTGCCCTGGCGATCCTGGCGAGTCACTGTAGGACAAGCCATGCGGTTCTAACGGAGTGGTTAACGTCACATGTCTCATTTGTGAATGCTTCCCAGTTAGCTCTTTTATAATTGGTGTATGTGTGTTTGTGGCTAGCTGGGGTGAGTCTGGTTTTGATGGTGATAATGATCGGGAGGTGGTCAGAGCCTAAGGTTCTGACCACCCTCCAGGATGTTGTGAGGGCGAGTTCTGGGGAGCAAAAGGTGATGTCTGGAGATGATGGGTTATAGAGGGCTTGGGGAGGAATATGGGTATGTTGATGGATGTCGTTAAGGATGATGAGGTGATCGGTTTGGTTTTGTAGTACCAGCCCTCTGTCTGTGTCGGGGTTGTCGACAAACCAGGCCGACGTCTTGGCGTTGAAGTCACCACCCAGGATGATGTGTGGGGTGTTTGTGATGTGTTGTAAGTGTGGTCTGTATTCATTTGGTACTGTAGGGGATGTTTGGGGAGGGATGTTTGTGTTTATGATGGTTATGTTGGAGTTGTTGCCAGTGCGTTTTTTAATTGATTGTATTTCTGTTGTGTTATCATTTGGGGGGAGGAGGGATTTGGTTTGTACACTGGTTACTATGTATGATATTTCTTTGTGTACCAGGGTGATGAGTCCACCGCCCCTGCCGACAGCCCGGTCTTGTCTGATGGTGGTGAAATTATGAAATGTGGGTGTTTTTTTGTGTTGTGCGGAGTTTTGTTTCTTGTAAGATGGCAATGTGTATGTTGTGTTGTTTGATGAAGTGTGAGAGTTCGTGTTTCTTTGTGTTGATGCCATCTATGTTCAATTGAAGAATGTTAATGTTATGTGCACGATGTATGTTGGGTGCTGCTGCACGAGGATGGGGTGGGGGTGAGGGGGGAGGTGGGGTTGGGGGTGAGGGAGGGGCTGGGGGTTGGGATGGGTGAGGTGGGGATGGGGATTGGGGAGCAGGAGATGGGGGTTGGAATGGATTAGGATGGGGTGTGGTGTGTTGAGTTGAGGATGTGGATGGTATGGGAAGGTTAGGTGGGTTAGGGAGGAGAGGTGGACGGGTTTTAGGGGGGGGGAGTGGATGATAGGGGAAGGCTAGGTGGGTTGGGGAGGAGAGGTGGACGGGTTTTTGGCGAGGGATTTGACTGGGAGAGGGAGGGGCATGAGGAACAGGTCCAGGTGTTCGTGTAGTGTTTCTTGGAGGCAAGTGTTGTACAGGTGAAGTGGGTCCAGTTCCAGTTTAGGAGTAAAGTTGGTTGGTGGAGAGAACATAATAATTTGACCTTTAGTAGAAGATTTCCACTTGAGGGATTTGTTCTTGACCCCTCTCTCCCTCATGTTGAACCATATTTTTTTTTGAGATTTTAAGACGTTCGCCCCATTAGTTTGGCGACTTTAAGAACTTTCGCCCAATTTCTGTCAATTTTAAGACCTTTCGTGAAATTTCGGTGTCGATTTTTTTTTGGCAAGCAATAGCGAGCCTGTAATTTAAGAGGAACCAAACACTTTTCTATCAAAAAATGTACAAATTTATCTTGCTTTTTCTTGACCCCTTTCTCCCTCATGTTTAGCATATTGTTTTTGAGATTTTAAAACGTTAATTCCATTAGTTTGTCGATTTTAGGAACTTTTGTCCCATTTCTTTGCCATTTAGGTGTCGATTTTTTTCCTGACGAGCGATAGTGAGCTTGATGGAGGTCTATGGAACAAACTAAAAACCTCCCCTTAAGCCATGACAAAGTATATGATTTAATATACCATGATAATATTCAAAGATATGACAGATGATACTAGTAAAATATAGAAGGTAGTGCTTGTTTTTGGTCTATGTATTTATTTATTCATCTATTTTTGAGTTTCCTCGCTAGACCTCCAATAAGTTGTCAAATATACATGCTTCTCTGTTAAACAAAAATGTATGCAAATATACAGCATACTGATTTTCATTCATATAGTTAAATATAATATGTTTTGAGCTATAACAAATATCACTTTCA
Source organism: Paralithodes platypus (assembly GCA_032716605.1). Lineage (NCBI taxonomy): Eukaryota > Metazoa > Arthropoda > Malacostraca > Decapoda > Lithodidae > Paralithodes > Paralithodes platypus. The sequence goes on from CM064535.1 coordinate 1,910,554, forward strand.
GGAACGCAAAAATAAATTATGAACAAACTTAGGATGAACAATCGTAATGCTTTAAATAGGCTAGTGCATTCTTTTACACAGTATCTTCCTATGACGATAGCGATATTTTTAGAATCTAACATAAAAGGAGGCTATGAATGCTCCTCCCTTGTAAAATTATCCTTCTCACTGAGACAGAGAAAGGGGCGAGGGAACGCGAAAGTGGTCCCTGAAAATTAGAACCCTTGAATGTTGTTTCTGTTCGGGCTCTGTCTCGAGTCGGCCACCCCCAGCAATGGGGTATGTGCCTGAGTATATACATACATACATACAACATAAGAGGGGGTAATGATGATAGATGTTAACGTTAGCTGGCATCTTTTATTAACAGGTAAAGTGAAAACATACACAGATTATTAAGGTCTTGTGTCGTTATCATTAATGTGTATTGTATGTATGTGAGTTGTCATGTGTGTGTATGTATTCTGTATATGCATCAAGTTACATGTCTCTGTAATCATGAGGCAAATTTGTACGTTTGTGACATTTTCCTCATCCTGGAGGAAAAACAATGTATTTGCAACGTCTTAGGAGAAGTTGCTCAGGTAAAAAAAAACATGTGATTTCGGTTGAGTCGTTGAAGTATTGGAAGAGAAATGACGCTGTAGAAATACGCAGGAGAAAGAGAAATATATATATATAATATATATAATAGATCTCAGTGTAGGTGTAGAAGAAGAAGTAGTATTGAGTAAAATAAGACTTCAGAGGGTATATCAACCCTACTGGATTATTATGCCAGCACACTGAAAGTCAAGAATAACGTCAGGACTAGAGCCCCTTTTCAAGAAATCCAGTCCTAGATTTAAAGGAGAGGAAGAGAGAGAGAGAGAGATAACTACAATAACAGCATCAGTGAATAAGTTTAAGACGAAGACTAGCAGTGGCTGAAGCTCTTACTGCCTCTTGCCCTGCTGATCGAAGGTGATGCCGGCAGCTCTCTGTTCCTCGGCGATTCTCAGGAGTTCGTAGACGTGTTCGGGGAGTGCGGGGATAAGGGGAGATTCCGCGCGATAGCCGTTCTCATCGGCGACCCAGTTGACTTGAGCCTCGGTACCGTCATCCTGAATATAGCTGAGGGTAAAGGGGGTGAGTCAGTCTATATAATCAGGCACCTCTATCTTAGAATATCTTTATATGTTTATCTGTCAGTATGAACTTGACAATAATCTTGACCCCTTAACTTCTAATAACTCGAAATTAATGAAAGCAATCGGGAAGAGTCCACCAGGAAATAGGTATGCATAATTACAGCCAGTTTGCTCTAGACCCTTTTGAGTTACAGAGAGGTCAGGGAACAAGATTAGTGTCAAGTTCGTTGGTGTTACCCATAAAATTATCGATTTAACCCTTTATGTACCGGTGACGTCTTTTAAACTTTATTCTAGCTACATTTAGATGATTTTGTGCAATTTAAGAAGGTTCTTTGATAGTAAAAAGGGTTGAGTGAGAATGTTGGAAGCCTTTCATTGCTGGAGGCCTTTTTTAAGCTGAATTAAATCGTCTTACTGTAGTCATAATAAAGTTAAAAACACGTCGCTGGTGCAGAAGAGGTTAAATAATTATCTGTATATTTGTGGTTGTCTAGAATTAATTCCTATTGTCCTTTCCACATTTATTAGGTTCTAGTAACCCCCTTCCATTGTGTCGAGTCTGTAGCCTTTTAAGTGCTAGACGTCCTTCCCAAGCTGAATAAAATCGGTCGGAATTGCAGTGTGTGGGCCAATCGGCTCTCTGCAGACTCACATTTGCTTATGTTATTATGCTTTTATAAGGTAAGACTGCATAATAATTATGTATGTGTATATTTACCTGTAGGATCCCTGAATGTTGCTCTGGCCTTGGGATCCTGGGGTGCCGATGGCATTGATTCTGGTACCATCATCGGATGCGAACTCGTAGCGGAAGTTACCGTCACCTTGGTCAACCCTTTCATCCAGCACCACGGAGATGACGGGCCCGGGGTTATCGAACTGTGGGGCAGCGATGGCCACGGTGGCTAGGGCGGCGAGGAGGAACTGTGGGCAGATAGAAAGCTACGGTGTTAGTTAAGGGCAGGATCAAGCTATCTATTTTTATAATCAGGCAAATGCCCCATTTATTTATTTGTTTTTAAGCTGGGGGTGGCCGACTCGAGACAGAGCCCGAACAAGGACAACACAACACACCAACAACAAAAATCTCATACATAAATACACAAATTCACACATAGTAGTCAAGGACGAAACACTAAACTTATCCTTTAACTTAACCCTTTCTGTACCGGCGACTTCTTTTTAACCCTTTTTAACCTCTAATATGCGTTACTTCTCTGTTTTCTGGCTACTATTAGACGATTTTATTTAGATTAGTAACGGTATATGGAAGTCAAAGGGTTGATTGAAATAGTATGCACCGGTTTAATACCCACAGATCCTTCCCAAGCTGTATTTAATTGTCTAATGATAGCCAAAATAAACTGCTAAAACGCTTCAGTGCTTCAAGGGGTTAATTTGATTTTACCTGTATTTAGACGATTTTTTGCAGTTTAACAAGGATCTGTGGTAGTAAAAAGGGGGTAAGTGAGATAGCTCGAAGCCTATTAATTATCGGGGGCCCTTCTTGCACTGAATAAAATCGTCAAAAAGTAGCCAGAATAAAGTTAAAAAGACGTCGCCGGTACAGCAGGGGTTAAGGGTAGGTTTTTAGTTTGTTCCCTAGACCTCCATCAAGCTTAGAAACGCAACCACTAGACCCTCTTCAAAATGGATTTTGTATTAAGCCAGTGTCACACGAGCACTTTTTCCATCAATATTCCATGAGCAAGTTTTTTCTGGTGATATTTAGGGATATTTTTGCATTGGAATCGGAAACTAGATCGAAGTTAGATTATGTTAACTTGTTTAATTCTTATGGAACTTGTATTTTGAAGCCACCAGACATCAATTGCCCGTAAAAATTGACGGAAAAAGCGCTCGTGTGACACCGCCTTCAGTTAACAGCTGCTGTATCGGTGACGTATTAGTGATTTTAGTTACATTTAGATGGATTTATGAAGCTTTATGAAGTTTTATAAGGAGGAGCTGCTAGGAGAAGGAGAAATGAGTTAGAGTGGTGTCTCGATGGTGTAATGGTTAGAATGTTTAAGGGGCTAGTGGATGTTTTTTTGGTCTATTAATTCAATTGTTTATTATTTTTTTTAAGTTTCCCCGCTAGACATTCTTCATACTTAGAAAAACACTAAACACTGAGAAGCAAACTAAAAATCTTACCTTGACAACAAAAGATACAACGGAATTATTAGTCAAGGGCGGGATACACTATACTCTGTACCAAGTAGATAGTCCAGAAATCCTGAGCTTTAACCCTTTGAGTACCAGCGACGTGTGTTATATTATATTCTAGCTACATGTATACGATATTATGTAGCTTAGGAAGGATCTGAGGTAGTTAAAAGGGTTGGTTGAGATAGTTTGAAGTCTTATTTTTGTTAGAGGTCCTTCCGAAGCTGAATAAAATTGTCTAATAGTTGCCTGAATATGATGAAAATTACGTCCCTGGTACAGTATGGGTTAAGGGAACGTTATTTTATATACAGTATTTTTCTATCGGAAAATGTAAAATGTTATCTTGAAAGAGGGTCTTGGGGGTGTAGTTTTAAGCTTGATGGAGGTCTAGGGAACAAGCTAAAAACCTACCCTTAAGTTACATAAGGAATACAAGAGTGGATATTAGACAACGAATATCTAGAGAAGGAACAGTGTGTGTGTGTGAGAATGAATATTAGGTTACATAAGAAGATTACAAGAAGGAATAATATTCAAGTAAACCAACATAATATGAGAAGAAACATTAATATGCGAGTAGACATTAAGTTACAAAACGAACATTAGAAGAAAAGTGAATAACAGGTTACAAAAAGAAGGTTGGACAAAAGGATAATATACGAGCAGATATTAAATTATGAGAAGAAGGGAGAAGTGTGGACATTAGGTTAGACAAGGAAAGTGTTGAGAAAGGAAAGTGTGTGAGAGTGAACATTAAGTTACAGAAATAATAAGGAATGATTAAACGAATATCTGGAGAACAGAAAATGTGTGCAAGTGGATATTAAGTTACATAAAGAATACAAGAGTGGATACTAGGTTACATAAAGAATATCAGATGAAGCAATTATATAAGACTGACATTAGGTTACCAAAAGAATATTAAAAGAAGAGAGGACATTAGGATACACATGGAAGATGAGAAGAAAGGATATTACAAAAGTGGACTTTAAAATACACAACGAATATATAGAGAAGTGTAAGAAGGGTATTTAGTTACATAAGGACTACAGGAGTGGACTTACAGATTACACAATGATTAGATTACATTTCGGATATCTAGAGAAGGGAAAGTGTTTCAAGAGGGTAGTGGTGTGTGCGTGTGTGTGTGAGAGAGAGAGAGAGAGAGAGTGTGTGGGAGAATGGAGCTGGGGGTAGGAGCAAGGAGGGTTGGGTGCTCACGAGCTTCATGTTGCCTGTGTGAGAGTGTAGTGAAGAATGGTAGAGTTTGAGAGATGTTGGGCCCTTTTATACCCTGCGCCTACCACCACCAGGAGCAAGAAGAAGAAGACGAAGAAAAACAAAAGGAGAAGAAGCGTTTACTGGGAGAGCATTGTTTTTTTTTTTTGTTTTTTTTTGGTGTGTACCTGCAACAAGCAAGGTCACTGTCTCACTGATGAAGAAGAAGACGAAGAAGAAGAACAAAAAATAAGAAGAAGACGAAGAAGAAGTAGAAGAAGAACAACAAAGAAGAAGCAGAAAACGCAGAAGCAGAACAAGAAGGAGCAGCAGCAGAAGAAGAAGAAGAAGAAAAAGAAAAACAAAGGAAGAAGAAGCAGAAAAATAAGAAGCAGCAGCAGCAGAAGAAGAAGACGAAGAAGAAGAAGAAGGCAATTTTATGGAGCTTAGGAAGGGTCAGTGTTAGTTAAAAGTGTTGATGCAAAACAATTATTTTAGGACATCACTCATCCGTTCTTCGTCTTTGGTGTAATCTCCGTTCTCATCTAGTAACGGTCCAATAGTTGAAGTAACTACTGTCTCCCAGCACCCCACACACAAGACATCACACAACAAATTCAAGCACTCAACACCCAAACTAACAACAAAATACAAGAACAACAAAAACTAAATTGGAATAACTTCCTACAAACACTTGATCACAAAACAAACCCCAAAAAACTATACAAAACACTAAACAGCATCACACTTTCCAACAGCAACACAACACAATCACATGCTGCAATCACAACAACAGACTCTACTCCTTCATGTAAACAACAAGCAAACACTCTCATCAATCACTTTTCACATGTCAGCCACCTAAAACCTCACAAAGACGACCGACGTGTCATCCGACGTAAGAGACAATTCCCCACAGACCCTGACTATACACCCTTCACCAATCACCAGACAAAGCATATCATCAACAATCTCAAGCACTCACCCGCCTGTGGCCTAGACAACATAAGCAACATACACCTCAGACACCTGGGACCACAAGGCATACAAGCACTCACTAACATATCAAACTACAGCTATTCACACAACACAATACCAGACATTTGGAAGCATGGTATCATCATCACTTTCCCCAAACCCAACAAAGACCCCACGCTACCCTCCTCGCACCGCCCCATCACACTCCTTTGCTCCCCCTCCAAAGTCATGGAACGCCTAGTATTACAACTAATTACACCTGACCTACCCCTAGCTCCAACACAACATGGCTTTAGGCCACTGCACTCCACAAACACTCTTCTCACAGACCTTACACAAAGAGCTTTCGACGGCATCAATTCAGCTAGACCACCACACAGATCACTATTAGCCACACTCGACATTAGTAAAGCCTTCGATGCCATCCCCCGCCACAACCTAACAAACAAAATCTACAACACAAACATGCACAACAACACAAAACGGTGGCTGGCCAACTTCCTAGCAGGCAGATGTGCACACGTATCTTTTGCCGGTCAGTCATCTAAAATCAGAAACTTTCTAAACGGAGTCCCACAAGGATCCGTCCTATCGCCCGCACTCTTCAATCTGTACATGCACGATATAACTACACCCAATACGCCCCAAATAAACTTAGCCTCCTATGCAGATGACATAACACTCACATGCACACACCATGACCCAAAAAGAGCAACAGATCTCCTTCAACCCTATCTCAACACACTACATGGCTGGTGCACTACAAACAGACTTAATCTAGCCCCAGCCAAATCCACCGCAACCCTGCTCACAAGTTGGACAGGAGAACACGAATACATCCCTCAACTCACCATAAACAACACACCCCTAACACATACACACACACCCAAAATCCTAGGAGTAACATATGATACTCATATGACATTCAAACAGCACACCACAAACATTAAAAAGAAACTGACACCCAGACTTAACGCCCTCAGGTCACTTGCTCACACAAAATTTGGACACAACAAAGAAACTACCACCACAGTATATAAACAATACATAAGATCAGTGATGGAATACGCAAGCCCAGCCTGGGCTTCTAACCTAGCTGAAACACATCATAAGACCTTACAGACTATTCAAAACAAAGCCCTGAAGATCATTACAGGCTGCACAGCTACTGCACCCACAGATCACCTACATCAAGAAACCAAAATCCTCAAAGTCAAAGACCATCTGGACATGAGAGGCACTCAATTCCTGGCAGCAGCCTCCACGAACCAAGACCACCCACTAAACTACATGGCAACACACCCACAGACACCAAGAAATATCAAAACAACACCCAGCACACGGTATCACACACAATTATTGTCCTCTCTCCCTCCCTGCCCACCCCGAACCAACATCCAGAAGCACATCCATACTCATATCTCTCACCGATCCATCCACTCACTCACAGACAACACACAGCTGCATGCACGACCTCCCGAAATCCATCCTTCCGAATCCTCCCTTCCTCGCGAGGACAGAGTCCACCTGGCCAGGCTGAGATGCGGACACCATCCAGCTCTCCTGAGCTATCAGAAGAGACTGAATGACTCCGTTGTCGACGCCTGCCCGGGATGTAACACAGCACCCCATACCATTAAACACATCATAGAAGACTGCATTTCACACAACCACTTACGCCAACAACACAATCTACACTCAATGAGAGCTCTGTGGGAAAGCCCGATCGTGGCCATGGCCTTTCTCAGGGACTCGGGGCTGTTCGGCCAGGCAGCTTAGGGAACAACAACAACAACAACAACTACTGTCTTCTTTCTGATGTAACTATAGAATTTTTTAGGATTTGTTTTACTTTGATTCGCAACATGTTACTCCAGGGTCTTTTTGCTTTCATTAATTAACTGTTTGGCTGTACGGCGCAGATCTATGAATGTTATTCGTTCTTCATCATTTTCCGAGGTTTTAAATCTTTCATGAGCAATTTTCTTCGCCAGCAAACAGTCTGCAATCTCTTTATTCCACCATTTAGGCTTATCGTTATGGAATGAACGTCGGGTTTCAATGGAATGTACGCTTGCATTGCTTTGATGTAAAGGGTAGTGAAAAACTCCCATGATTTATTTATGTCTATATTGTTACTCAAATAGCTCCAATCAGTTTCTTTAAGTATTGTTCCGAGTTTATGTAAGTTTGCTTTTTTGAAATTTGGGACTTTCTCATTGCTGCTATTTGATTTATTACTATTCAATTTCATACTGAAACAGATCCTTCGATGGTCTCTGTTACTGAATTCTTCACCAACATTCAAACCCTCCCCTAAGTCTTTTTTCGTTGCAAGAACATGGTCAAGCACATTTTTTTCATGGGTCGGAAATTGAACAAATTGAAAAAGTTAAAATTCTTGCAAGTTGGTGTGGAGGTCATGTCCGGAATGAGAAGTAAGAATATCGCCCCACTTGGTTACTGGTAAATTAAAGTCGCCAAGAATTACGGTATCTTGAATGTTATAAATTTCAGAAATGTTTTCGTAAATCTCTTGGTCAGTTTGCACTGGTTGAGCTGGAGGTTTGTATATTAAAGCTAGTGTTATTTTAGTTCCCTGATTATTTTTCAAGAGTACATAAGATATATCGACATTCACAATTTGAGGTTTTGACAATAAGATGGGATTAAGACTTTCTTTGATAAAAAACAGAACGCCTCCTTCATTTTTATTGATTTGACTTGTTACGATCGGGTCTCGTATAAATCAGTGGCTCTTATACATTGGACTAGACTGGCATAAATGCAACAACGGAAACGCTAGATTCAACCCCTGATATATAATCCCGTCGAACAAAGAACACATAATACCCTCCAGAGTTAATATCTGCGATAGCGGGGTATCTTAACTCTCAGTATCTATGTGCTTCTACTATAGGCTGATGTTCCCTGAAACAGCCTATTACCTATAACATATGGTTGCTTAGTTATGGTACACAAGGAAAAGATAGTTAACTTAATTAAATCACAAGAGTGATCTAATGCAAACAAGAAGAAGGTTTACTTAACGTTACTTTAATCAATAATATCTGTCACTCCTTTATGAAAGAAAGTGTTGTAAAGTCCTCAAGCACCGAACAAGGAATCTTCTGAATAATGTCGGATGCTACTAAGAAGAACGTATCGGAAATGGAACCACAAAATAGCAGGAGGCAGGACAATGCACGTGTAGGCTAAATACACAAAAAGGCTGGACATATAATGTTATTGGAAACAAGAATATTATAAGCGGTGCAACAGTAATAATGCTCGCCACGAAAAAGTAGTACTCCTATTAACAAAACCGGTCTATGCTGGTTGTGTCTCTCTACAGCAACCTAGACCTCAAAATGCTCGTGTACAAATAATGGGTATGCATAAAAGAGTATATGATCAAATCCAGCTAATGTCTACCCGGGTTAATAAAGTCTAGTTGGGATGCGCAAAGGTACAGAATTCTGGTGGAGCAAGGCAGCTCCTAGCCTAGTGTGGACCTTGGGTCTGTGCGGCCTGATTATGTTAATATGAAGGGGTGCTCTCTTGAGGATTCTCGATCACAAGTATCGAGTATCCTCCTGGCGACCCTCAAAAGTAAAAGCAAATAGAGTTAGAACAGTGTTGGGTGGATTAGGCAAGCAGCCCTCACACACTACACAGTCTAAACTCCAAGGTACACAGACAAAAGATCCACCCAGGTAACCCACAGAATCCGTAGTGTCGTGTAGCTCAAAAGTAGGCTACACACAGTGAAAACACCAACAGCAAGGTTCCTGATCCCTAGTCTAGCATTATTTAACCCTGTAGAAACATTAGTGATTGATGGAGACAGTCCGAGCAATACAATCTCCCAAAAAGACAATGACTATCTTCAACCTTAACCTAGTACATAAGAAATTTGAGATCCAGCATATAATACAGTCTGGCCACCAATTCAAGGTGTGGATGCAGAGAACCAGAGGGGAATTGATATTAATAAAAGGTGAGGAAGTAGTGGAAATGATAGAGGCAGTAGGAGAGAAAGATTCTAAGACAAGAGTGTGGAACAGTTCATGGGAGATGCTTAGAGTATGCTGTCTGGGAAGGATCTGACAAGGATATTCCCCTGGACCTCCTGGCTGGAGTCCCAGTTCGCAGGAATGGCACGAGGGCGCGCGACAGTCGCCCAGTAAGCAGCCGCCTAGTAGGCCGTGTTAGGCAGAAGGCAACGAATCCCGCGAGGCCTATGTAAGGGGCCCAGCCACGCGCCACACTCACCACCAAGTCACACCACCTGGTCTCTCTCTCTCTCTCTCTCTCTCCCGCTCGCCTTCCCATCATTCAACTACTTAACACAATACTTTCAATTGACTAAATTAAATAGAAAGGATTGTGACAGACGAAAATAAAGAACAGTTCTGAACTGTCTGCAACACAAGCTTTCTCGAGAAGGAAAGTACACAATGATAGGTAAACTGTAGCTATATTCTCTGCCCTGGCAAGTCCTAGCGAGTAAGCCATGCGGTTCTGGGGGAAGTGGTGAGCGTCACAGACTTTTCTCAAACATTGTATAACGGGGAAGTGAATATTCAGCTAGAAAATCTCTGTCGTCCGTATTTAACCAAGATTCTGTAATACTGATTGTATCATAATTTTCTGTAAACACTATTTCCTCTAGATTAAAAAAGAGTTATTGCGTATTCTACGAGCATTTGCATAGTGTACCTTTAGAGTATTATGGTTACATGTAATTGACTGCACATTTTCTGAGTTTCTTGCTTTTGTGAGATCTACACTGCCCGCCTAGCTGCACACGATCGACCCTGCCTTTTGTTCATAAATCCATTACCGCATCATTCAGCAGACGACCAAAATGTGCTGTGCCTACCTGGTTCAGATGAACGCCATCTCTTGAAAACAAATATTCAACATGGTAGAAGTCATACCAGGTGCTGACGTATCCGATGTCAACTTCCCTGCAATGGTCAGCAAGTCGACGATTTATGCTGGTGGCTATATTGTAGAAACGGTTCTCTTCATCAATGCAGGGGACAATACCTGAAATAACAATTTGGCTAGATTTGACCTTGAATGACTTGATCAGCTCATGGTACTTGCATAGGAGATCCTTGAACAGGTCCGTTGGCCTTCATTTGATCCAGCGTGGATGACGTACGTTGTGTTCAGAGGGGCCAGCCTGGGTACCTCGTTGACGGCATCATCAATGTCATCCACACCACCACCCAGGATGCTGAAACGCTTTCTGGTCCTGGGTGCCCTGACGCAGAACTTTGTGAGTTGGCGGCGAACCATCGAATAGCCCACAAGTCGAACATTTTCCGTTTCCTCTTCTTTATCGATGTCATCAAAAATCTCGAAATGGTTGTGACACATGGCTTCGAGGATGATATTCCTGGAACTGGGGTGCAGATTGTTTCTCATGACGCTAAAGTTGTCCTGGGGAAGAGAAGAGTCCTTAGTAGACTCTGGAACGCTCCTGGTACGGGCAATGCTGGTGTTGAAATGGCGGCGGTCGACATCGTGGTGATGGTTTCTTGAGCCGATGGATTCCTACGTTGAGTGTGGCGAATTATTGAATAGTTTCCAGCTTCGCGGCCAGGGAGTCCATCTTACGGTGAGCTGCATTCAAATCATCCGTTATCTTCCGTCGGAGCTAGCAGAATCGACAAATACGGACACTAGGATTAACAAAAATGCTAGGGCCAAACCTACCGAAACAACACACGCAGGTTAGTTGCGGCGCCATTACGATTCAATCACAATAAGCCTGGACACATTTTTGATAGTATTATGACACAATTATATATACTATAAAAACAGTAAAGTACACTTGAAAGGAAACAGACAATACATCACCTGGAATGAAAAGAATAGAAACAAGGACAATACAAGATTACCTAGAGAGTAAAACAAAAATATGTCAGAGAGAGAGGGTTAATTTAGCCTAGTGAGAAACTGGAAAATAAACATTGTTAATACAAACAGTGGTGACACGATATAATAATGAAATGTTTGATTAGCCTGAAAGGAGAGGTATAGGCCTATTGATATGTACCTGAAATGCGCTTAATTAGTCTATTAGTAATAAGTAAATTATTCTATCTCAGTATCTAAAATATCTTAGAAATGTTGTGTGTGCGATATAAATAGTCAACTTGGATTAAACAGAAATAAACATGAGCAAGAGAGGGGCGGGGGGAGCAAGCAAGAGTGAGAGAGAGTGCGAGAGAGAGAGAGAGAGAAAGAGAGAGATAGAGCGAGAGAGCGAGAGAGAGATAGAGCGAGAGAGGGGCGGGGGGAGCAAGCAAGAGAGAGAGAGTGCGAGAGAGAAAGAGAGAGAGAGAGAGAGAGCGAGAGAGAGAGCAAGAGAGAGGGGGACAGCAACCAGGAGAGAGAGAGAGAGAGAGAGAGAGAGAGAGAGAGAGAGAGAGAGAGAGAGAACAAGCAAGAGTGAGTGAAGGAGTATACACGAGAAGTGGGAAAAACTGTTTAAGGGGAAGGTAGTTGTTTTTTCTGGACCCCTTTCTCCGTCACGGTTTTGCATATTATTTTTTTTTAATTTTAAAATGTTAATTCCATTATTTTGTCGATTTTAGGCCCTTTTGTCCCACATCTTTGTCAATATTAGGACCTTTTCTTGCCATTTCGGTGTCGATTTTTTCCTGGTGTGCGATAATGAGGACATGTTTTTACCGAAAAATTACAAATTTATATGCAAAAGGGATCTAGGGGGTGCTATTTATATGCAAAAGGGATCTAGGGGGTGCTATTTATATGCAAAAGGGATCTAGGGGGTGCTATTTATATGCAAAAGGGATCTAGGGGGTGCTATTTATATGCAAAAGGGATCTAGAGGGTGCTATTTATATGCAAAAGGGATCTAGGGGGTGCTATTTATATGCAAAAGGGATCTAGGGGGTGCTATTTATATGCAAAAGTGATCTAGGGGGTGCTATTTTAAGCTTGATAGAGGTATAGCGAGGAAACTCAAGCAAAAATATATTAATAAACATATGAATATATAAATATATTGTATAAGTATATAAATAAATAAGTATGTCTTCGTGGGGCAATGCATAAGGCGTTGATTTTCGGTGTGAGCGTCCTGGGTTCGAATCCACGGACAGCCACATGTGTTTGTAATATTTCATTAATCGATTTTAGGAGTAGAGTTGGTTGTTGGATAGAACATAAAAAAAAAAAATATATATATATATATATACTGTATATATATATATATATATATATATATATATTTTTTTTTTTTTTTTTTTTTTTTTTTTTCCAACTTACTTCCTCTCGGGCATAGGCTGAGAGCCTTAACATTCACCGCTTTACAATGAACAGTGAAGCCCGTGAGGTCTTGTTCCAGTCTAGGGAGTGAGACATGTGAAGCACGTAGAGTACAACGAGCACCTGCCATCTTGCCTTCACATGAGGCACGGTGCTCACTCATGGCCCGAAACGACCCCCTCTCTGAAGCAATCTCGTTCCCGTGCTTCACTGTCTCACCCCCTACACTCGGACTCTCACACTTACACACACACAACGCCACCTGTTGAGCAGATAACTCACCAGGCATTGCACCCCTATAGCATATTTTGAATATGGGAATATTCATACAGTGCTACTTAATCAGGGAACAATGAGGGTATTTTATTGACGTTTCGGTGGGCTTGTGGTAATGCACTGATACTAGGTACAGCACAAATTCCATCCCAATAATATCTTCCCATTGATACATCGGGATTTGAACCCGGGACCTTTGGATTACCAGGCCAGTGGCAAGACCACTCCACCACACCTCCCCTATATATATATATATATATATATATATATATATATATATATATATATATATATAGTATATACAGCCGTCCGGCTGGCTCAGTTGATAGCGTGCCTGATTCCCATCTTGAAGGTCTCGCGTTCAATCCCCGCTCAGATTGAAAAGTTTTTCTGGGATACAGCCGGCAGTTACCATCTCTCCATGAGCAAGGGGGACTAAAGAAAGCCAAGCGCTTGTGAATCCTCGAAGGAGGAGATACGGGCGGGCGCGATATAAGTAACCAGAAGATTATTATTATTAATATTATTATTATATATATATGTATATAGTATACATATATATATATATATATATATATACAGTATATATATGTATATTAATATATATATATATATATATACAGTATATATATATATATATATAATATTATATATATATATATATAAATATATATATATATATAGAGATAGATAGATAGACCAAGACACAAGCACTACCCCTACAAATAAGAAAATTATAATGTTGCAAGATAAACAATACGACAAGTGTGCAGAAGAGAGGTTGCCAGCCCCCCCCCCCCCCCACACAAGGTTGAAAGGGAAGGGAAGACAGAGTGAGTGAGTGAGGGAGTGAGTTGCAATAACTAAAATAACTTGTTAACCCCTTCCGTACCGGTGACGTCTTTTTAGTTTTAATGCTGGCTATACTTAAGACGATTTTATGCAGTTTAAGAAGGCCCTATGTTATTAACAGGGTTTATTGAGATCGTATGTACCCACTTGAGTCGTAAAGGTAGATTATATGCTGTTTTCATTATTTTTTACTATGTGGGTGAGGGAGACATTAGGCAAAACTGCCCTCCCCCAGAGTTGAAAGAGGGACAGGGCTAACATCAAGGAATGTTCGAGCCAAAATGTCTGGACACACGGAGTTTGATACAATTTAAGTCATAGGATGAGGGAAATATGAATTAAGGGAGTTAGTTCCAGAGCTCAGCTGTTGAATAGAAGACAGATTGGGAGTATCGTTTCAGTCTATATATATATACATATATATATATATATATATATATATATATATATATATATATATATATATATATATATATATAACTTCCTAAGTAACTTGACATTGATGGGGAGATTTCCACTTGAGGGATTTGTTCTTGACCCCTCTCTCCCTCATGTTTAGCCACATTGTTTTTTTGAGAGTTTAAGACGTTCGCCCCATTAGTTTGGCGACTTTAAGAAGTTTCGCCCAATTTCTGTCAATTTTAAGACCTTTCGTGAAAATTCGGTGTCGATTTTTTCTTGGCAAGCGATAGAGAGCCTGTATTTTAAGAGGAACCAAAAAAAATTCTGTTAAAAAATGTACAAATATATCTTGCTCTTTCTTGACCCCTTTCTCCCTCATGTTTAGTATATTAGTATTGATATTTTAAAACATTAATTCCATTAGTTTGTCGATTTTAGGACCTTTTGTTGCATTTCTTTGCCATTTAGGTGTCGATTTTTTCCTGGCGAGCGAAAGTGAGCTTGAAGGAGGTCTATGGAACAAACTAAAAACCTCCCCTTAAGCCATGACAAAGTATATGATTTAATATACCATGATAATATTCAAAGATATGACAGATGATACTAGTAAAATATAGAAGGTAGTGCTTGTTTTTTGGTCTATGTATTTATTTATTCATCTATTTTTTAGTTTCCTCGCTAGACCTCCAATAAGTTGTTAAATATACATGCTTCTCTGTTAAACAAAAATGTATGCAAATATACAGTATACTGATTTTCATTCATATAGTTAAATATAATATGTTTTGAGCTATAGAAATTTTCACTTTCAGCAACGCAAAAATAAATTATGAACAAACTTAGGATGAACAATCGTAATGCTTTAAATAGGCTAGTGCATTCTTTTACACAGTATCTTCCTATGACGATAGCGATATTTTTAGAATCTAACATAAAAGGAGGCTAGGAATCCTCCTCCCTTGTAAAATTATCCATCTCACTGAGACAGAGAAAGGGCGAGGGAATGCGAAAGTGGTCCCTGAAAATTAGAACCCATAAATGTTGTTTCTGTTCGGGCTCTGTCTCGAGTCGGCCACCCCCAGCAATGGGGTATGTGCCTGAGTATATACATACATACATACAACATAAGAGGGGGTAATGATGATAGATGTTAACGTTAGCTGGCATCTTTTATTAACAGGTAAAGTGAAAACATACACAGATTATTAAGGTCTTGTGTCGTTATCATTAATGTGTATTGTATGTATGTGAGTTGTCATGTGTGTGTATGTATTTTGTATATGCATCAAGTTACATGTCTCTGTAATCATGAGGCAAATTTGTACGTTTGTGACATTTTCCTCATCCTGGAGGAAAAACAATGTATTTGCAACGTCTTAGGAGAAGTTGCTCAGGTAAAACAAAACATGTGATTTCGGTTGAGTCGTTGAAGTATTGGAAGAGAAATTACGCTGTAGAAATACGCAGGAGAAAGATAAATTTATATATATAATATATATAATAGATCTCAGTGTAGGTGTAGAAGAAGAAGTAGTATTGAGTAAAATAAGACTTCAGAGGCTATATCAACCCTACTGGATTATTATGCCAGCACACTGAAAGTCAAGAATAACATCAGGACTAGAGCCCCTTTTCAAGAACTCCAGTCCTAGATTTAAAGGAGAGGAAGAGAGATAGAGAGAGATAACTACAATAACAGCATCAGTGAATAAGTGTAGGACGAAGACTAGCAGTGGCTGAAGCTCTTACTGCCTCTTGCCCTGCTGATCGAAGGTGATGCCGGCAGCTCTCTGTTCCTCGGCGATTCTCAGGAGTTCGGGGACGTGTTCGGGGAGTCCGGGGATAAGGGGAGATTCCGCGCGATAGCCGTTCTCATCGGCGACCCAGCTGACTACGGCCTCGGTACCGTCATCCAGAATAAACCTGAGGGTAAAGGGGGGTGAGTCAGTCTATATAGTCATGCACCTCTATCTTGGAATATCTTTATTTATTTATCTGTCCCTATAGGCAGCGTCTATAAACTTGCCAATAATCTTGACCCCTTAACTTCTAATAACTCGAAATTAATGAAAGCAATCGGGAAGAGTCCACCACGAAATAGGTGTGAATAATTAAAGCCAGTTTTCTCTAGGCCTTTTTGAGTTACAGAGAGGTCAGGGAACAAGATTATTGTCAAGTTCGTTGGTGTTACCTATAAAATGATCTATTTAACCCTGTATGTACCGGGACGTCTTTTAAACTTTATTCTAGCTACATTTAGATGATTTTGTGCAATTTAAGAAGGGTCTTTGATAGTACAAAGGGTTGAGTGAGAATGTTGGAAGCCTTTCATTGCTGGAGGCCTTTTTTAAGCTGAGTTAAATCGTATAACGGTAGTCATAATAAAGTTAAAAACACGTCGCTGGTGCAGAAGAGGTTAAATGATTATCGGTATATTTGGTGTTGTCTAGAATTAATTCCTATTGTCCTTTCTACATTTATTAGGTTCTAGTAACCCCCTTCCATTGTGTTGAGTCTGTAGCCTTTTAAGTGCTAGACGTCCTTCCCAAGCTGAGTAAAATCGGTCGGAATTGCAGTGTGTGGGCCAGTCGGCTCTCTGCAGACTCACATGTTCTTATGTTGTTATGCTTTTATAAGGTAAGACTGCAAAATAATTATGTATGTGTATATTTACCTGTAGGATCCCTGCATGTTGCTCTGGCCTTGGGATCCTGGGGTGCCGATGGCGTTGATGCTGGTACCATCATCGGATTCGAACTCGTAGCGGAAGTTACCGTCACCTTGGTCAATCCTTTCATCCCGCAACACGGAGATGACGGGCCCGGTATTCTCGAACTGTGGGGCAGCGATGGCCACGGTGGCTAGGGCGGCGAGGAGGAACTGTGGGCAGATAGAAAGGTACGGTGTTAGTTAAGGACAGGATCTAGCTATCTATCTATACACTCAGGCAATACACCATTTATTTATATATTTTTTAAAGCTGGGGATGGCCGACTCGAGACAGAGCCCAAACAGGGACAACACAACGCACTAACAACAAAAGTCACATACACATTCACACTTAGTAGTTAAGGACGGGACACACTACTAAAATTATCCTTTAACTTATGAGTAACTTTTTACTTTGTTCACTGGATCTCCATCAAGCTTAGAAAAACACCCCCTACACCCCCCCCCCCCTCCCCCCTCAATATATATTTGTATGAGTTAACCTCTTCTGTATCGGTGACGTATTAGTGATTTCAGCTAAATTTTGATGGATTTGTGAAGCTTTATAAAGTGTTATAAGGCAGAGCTGTTAGGAGGTGGAGGAGTGAGTTAGGGTGGTGATTCGATGGTGTATTGGTTAGAATGTTTAATGGGCTAGTAAATGATTTTATGGTCTATTAATTCAATTATTCATTGTTGTTTAGTTTCCTCGCTAGAGGAATACACTATACCCTGTACCAAGTAGGTAGTCCGAAACCGTCAGCCTTAAGGGAACGTTTTTTTATACATTTTTCTATCGGGAAATGTACAATTTTATGTTGAATAAGGGTCTTGGGGGTGTAATTTTAAGCTTGATGGAGGTCTAGGGAACAAGCTAAAAACCTACCCCTAAGTTACATAAGGAATACAAGAGTGGATATTAGACAACGAATATCTAGAGAAGGGACAGTGTGTGTGTGAGAATGAATATTAGGTTACATAAGAAGATTTCAAGAAGGAATAATATACAAGTAAACAAACATAATATGAGAAGAAACATTAATATACGAGTAGGCATTAAGTTACAAAAAGAACATTAGCAGAAAAGTGAATAACAGGTTACAAAAAGAAGGTTGGACAAAAGGATAATATACGAGTAGATATTAAATTATGAGAAGAAGGGATACAAGAAGTGTGGACATGAGGTTAGACAAGGAAAGTGTTGAGAAAGGAAAGTGTGTGAGAGTGAACATTAAGTTACAGAAATAATAAGGAATGATTAAACGAATATCTGGAGAACGGAAAATGTGTGCAAGGGGATAATTATTAAGTTACATAAAGAATACAAGAGTGGATACTAGGTTACATAAAGAATATCAGATGAAGCAATTATATAAGACTGACATTAGGTTACCAAAAGAATATTAAAAGATGAGAGGACATTAGGATACACATGGAAGATGAGAAGAAAGGATATTACAAAAGTGGACATTAAAATACACAACGAATATCTAGAGAAGTGTAAGAAGGGTATTTAGTTACATAAGAACTACAGGAGTGGACTTACAGATTACACAATGATTAGATTACATTTCGGATATCTAGAGAAGGGAAAGTGTGTCAAGAGGGTAGTGGTGTGTGCGTGTGTGTGTGAGAGAGAGAGAGAGAGTGTGGGAGAATGGAGCTGGGGGTAGGAGCAAGGAGGGTTGGGTACTCACGAGCTTCATGTTGCCTGTGTGAGAGTGTAGTGAAGAATGGTAGAGTTTGAGAGATGTTGGGCCCTTTTATACCCTGCGCCTACCACCACCAGGAGCAAGAAGAAGAAGACGAAGAAAAACAAAAGGAGAAGAAGCGTTTACTGGGAGAGCGTTATTTTTGTTTTTATTTATTTTTTGGTGTGTACCTGCAACAAGCAAGGTCACTGTCTCACTGATGAAGAAGAAGATGAAGAAGAAGAACAAAAAATAAGAAGAAGACGAAGAAGAAGTAGAAGAAGAACAACAAAGAAGAAGAAGCAGAAAACGCAGAAGCAGAAAAAGAAGGAGCAGCAGCAGAAGAAGAAGAAGAAGAAAAAGAAAAACAAAGGAAGAAGAATCAGAAAAATAAGAAGCAGCAGCAGCAGAAGAAGAAGACGAAGAAGAAGAAGAAGAAGAAGGCAATTTTATGGAGCTTAGGAAGGGTCAGTGTTAGTTAAAAGTGTTGATGCAAAACAATTATTTTAGGACATCACTCATCCGTTCTTCGTCTTTGGTGTAATCTCCGTTCTCATCTAGTAACGGTCCAATAGTTGAAGTAACTACTGTCTTCTTTCTGATGTAACTAGAATTTTTTAGGATTTGTTTTACTTTGATTCGCAACATGTTACTCCAGGGTCTTCTTGCTTTCATTAATTAACTGTTTGGCTTTACGGCGCAGATCTATGAATGTTATTCGTTCTTCATCATTTTCCGAGGTTTTAAATCTTTCATGAGCAATTTTCTTCGCCAGCAAACAGTCTGCAATCTCTTTATTCCACCATTTAGGCTTATCGTTATGGAATGAACGTCGGGTTTCAATGGAATGTACGCTTGCATTGCTTTGATGTAAAGGGTAGTGAAAAACTCCCATGATTTATTTATGTCTATATTGTTACTCAAATAGCTCCAATCAGCTTCTTTAATTAAGTATTGTTCCGAGTTTATGTAAGTTTGCTTTTTTGAAATTTGGGACTTTCTCATTGCTGCTATTTGATTTATTACTATTCAATTTCATACTGAAACAGATCCTTCGATGGTCTCTGTTACTGAATTCTTCACCAACATTCAAACCCTCCCCTAAGTCTTTTTTCGTTGCAAGAACATGGTCAAGCACATTATTTTCATGGGTCGGAAATTGAACAAATTGAAAAAGTTAACATTCTTGCAAGTTGGTGTGGAGGTCATATTCGGATTGAGAAGTAATAATATCACCCCACTTGGTTACTGGTAAATTAAAGTCGCCAAGAATTACGGTATCTTGAATGTTTTATATTTCAGAAATGTTTTCGTAAATCTCTTGGTCAGTTTGCACTGGTTGAGCTGGAGGTTTGTATATTAAAGCTAGTGTTATTTTAGTTCCCTGATTATTTTTCAAGAGTACATAAGATATATCGACATTCACAATTTGAGGTTTTGACATTAAGATGGGATTAAGACTTTCTTTGATAAAAAACAGAACGCCTCCTTCATTTATATTGATTTGACTTGTTACGATCGGGTCTCCTATAAATCAGTGGCTCTTATACATTGGACTAGACTGGCATAAATGCAACAACGGAAACGCTAGATCCAACCCCTGATATATAATCCCGTCGAACAAAGAACACATAATACCCTCCAGAGTTATATCTGCGATAGCGGGTTATCTTAACTCTCAGTATCTATGTGCTTCTACTATAGGCTGATGTTCTCTGAAACAGCCTATTACCTATAACATATGGTTGCTTAGTTATGGTACACAAGGAAAAGATAGTTAACTTAATTAAATCACAAGAGTGATCTAATGCAAACAAGAAGAAGGTTTACTTAACGTTACTTTAATCAATAATATCTGTCACTCCTTTATGAAAGAAAGTGTTGTAAAGTCCTCAAGCACCGAACAAGGAATCTTCTGAATAATGTCGGATGCTACTAAGAAGAACGTATCGGAAATGGAACCACAAAATAGCAGGAGGCAGGACAATGCACGTGTAGGCTAAATACACAAAAAGGCTGGACATATAATGTTATTGGACACAAGAATATTATAAGCGGTGCAACAGTAATAATGCTCGCCACGAAAAAGTAGTACTCCTATAACAAAACCGGTCTATGCTGGTTGTGTCTCTCTACAGCAACCTAGACCTCAAAATGCTTGTGTAAAAATAATGGGTATGCATAAAAGAGTATATGATCAAATCCAGCTAATGTCTACCCGGGTTAATAAAGTCTAGTTGGGATGCGCAAAGGTACAGAATGCTGGTGGAGCAAGGCAGCTCCTAGCCTAGTGTGGACCTTGGGTCTGTGCGGCCTGATTACGTTAATATGAAGGGGTGCTCTCTTGAGGATTCTCGATCACAAGTATCGAGTATCCTCCTGGCGACCCTCAAAAGTAAAAGCAAATAGAGTTAGAACAGTGTTGGGTGGATTAGGCAAGCAGCCCTCACACACTACACAGTCTAAACTCCAAGGTACACAGACAAAAGATCCACCCAGGTAACCCACAGAATCCGTAGTGTCGTGTAGCTCAAAAGTAGGCTACACACAGTGAAAACACCAACAGCAAGGTTCCTGATCCCTAGTCTAGCATTATTTAACCCTGTAGAAACATTAGTGATTGATGGAGACAGTCCGAGCAATACAATCTCCCAAAAAGACAATGACTATCTTCAACCTTACTAGTACATAAGACATTTGAGATCCAGCATATAATACAGTCTGGCCACCAATTCAAGGTGTGGATGCAGAGAACCAGAGGGGAATTGATATTAATAAAAGGTGAGGAAGTAGTGGAAATGATAGAGGCAGTAGGAGAGAAAGATTCTAAGACAAGAGTGTGGAACAGTTCATGGGAGATGCTTAGAGTATGCTGTCTGGGAAGGATCTGACAAGGATATTCCCCTGGACCTCCTGGCTGGAGTCCCAGTTCGCAGGAATGGCACGAGGGCGCGCGACAGTCGCCCAGTAAGCAGCCGCCTAGTAGGCCGTGTTAGGCAGAAGGCAACGAATCCCGCGAGGCCTATGTAAGGGGGCCAGCCACGCGCCACACTCACCACCAAGTCACACCACCTGGTCTCTCTCTCTCTCTCTCTCTCTC
This sequence comes from Paralithodes platypus, assembly GCA_032716605.1. Taxonomy (NCBI): domain Eukaryota; kingdom Metazoa; phylum Arthropoda; class Malacostraca; order Decapoda; family Lithodidae; genus Paralithodes; species Paralithodes platypus. The sequence continues at coordinate 1,932,396 of CM064535.1, forward strand.
CCGCTCGCCTTCCCATCATTCAACTACTTAACACAATACTTTCAATTGACTAAATAAATAGAAAGGATTGTGACAGACGAAAATAAAGAACAGTTCTGAACTGTCTGCAACACAAGCTTTCTCGAGAAGGAAAGTACACAATGATAGGTAAACTGTAGCTATATTCTCTGCCCTGGCGAGTCCTAGCGAGTAAGCCATGCGGTTCTGGGGGAAGTGGTGAGCGTCACAGACTTTTCTCAAACATTGTATAACGGGGAAGTGAATATTCAGCTAGAAAATCTCTGTCGTCCGTATTTAACCAAGATTCTGTAATACTGATTGTATCATAATTTTCTGTAAACACAATTTCCTCTAGATTAAAAAGGAGTTATTGCGTATTCTACGAGCATTTGCATAGTGTACCTTTAGAGTATTATGGTTACATATGATTATGATTATGATTTTACAACATAGCCACCAGCACAAATCGTTGTCTAGCAAACCTCTGCAGGAAGGAGAACGTGGGATTCGTCGACACCTGGGACAATTTCTACTACGATGACTATTTGTTTTCGGATGATGGAGTTCATCTGAACCAGGTGGGAGCAGCGCGATTTGGGCGTCTTCTCAACGATGCGGTGAAGGATTTTCGGAGAAGAAATCGACTCAGCACAGGACAACCAGGAAGGAGGACCGAAGACAGCGAGGACGGCAATCTACAAAGGAATTAAATACTAATCCGTCAAGAACCGCGAATTTGGATAAAGCTCCACCAACACGACCCAAATTCAAAACCGTCAGGGATAACGACCGAGGACCGAGGACAGCCATGAATGTAAATGTAGATCCGACCAGAACCAAAAATTCGATGAAAGAACGATCTGCGAGTTCTAAAACCGCAACTTTAAAGGTTTTCTATGCAAACGCTCGTAGCATACGCAATAAATTTTCAGATTTAGAGGAACTAGTGTTTACAAAAAATTATGATGTGATTGGCATAACAGAATCTTGGCTCAATACACAAGATAGAGACTTTTTAGCAGAGTATTCACTTCCCGGTTATGTAATGTTTGAGAACAGCCGAATAAATAAAAATGGAGGTGGTGTTTTATTTTATATCAAAGAAAGTCTTAACCCGACCCTCGTGTCAAAACCTCAAATTGTGAACGTCGACACATCTTTTGTGCTAATAAAGAATAATAAAGGTACAAAAATAATACTTGCGTTAATATACAGACCTCCAGCTCAATCAGTGCAAACTGACCGAGAAATTTACGAACAAATTGCAGATGTAAGTAACTCACAAGATACCGTAATTTTTGGCGACTTTAATTTACCTGTGACCAAGTGGGGCGATACTCTTACTTCACACTCCGGACATGACTTGTATACGAACTTGCAAGAGAGTTCGCTTTATCAATTTGTTCGAATGCCGACCCGTGGTAATAACGTTCTTGACATTGTACTTGCAACAAAAGAAGAATTGATAGAGAATTTGAATGTTGGTGATGAATTCAGTAACAGCGACCATCGTACGATAACTTTCACTTTAAAGTTTACTAGTAACGAACCAAATAGTAGCATCGAAAAAGTCCCTAATTTCAAGAAAGCAAACTTCCATAAACTTAGAGCTATGTTTAAAGAAACTGACTGGAGCTTTTTAATTAACAATAACGACATAAATACATCTTGGAAGTTATTCGAAACCACTTACCTAAAAGCAGTGCAAGACTGCATACCATCGAAAATACGGCGTCCAGGCCATAATAATAAGCCCAAATGGTGGAATAAAGATATTTCAAACTGCCTGCTTGCTAAAAAATTTGCTAATGATAGATTAAAATCCTCACAAAATGACGAAGAACGGGTGAAATTTGTAGAGCTACGACGCAAAGCCAAAAAGTTAATTAAGCAAAGTAAAAAGACCTTAGAGTTACATATTGCGAATCAAAAGTAAAACAAACCCGAAAGAATTCTATAGTTATATCAGAAAGAAAAAAGTAGTTACTTCAACTGTTGGACCGTTAGTCGATGAAAAAGGAGAATACACCAAAGACGAAGTACAAATGAGTAATGCCCTCAATACCTTCTTTGCATCAGTTTTTACAACAGAAGACCTCAGTGATATCCCTACACCATCGCCGATTCAGATTGATAATTCAGATGTTCTAAGCAATATCACCGTTACAGAGAGAGAAGTATTGAATTGTTTAGATAAACTCAAGGTAAATAAAACGCCAGGACCTGATACAATCTCGCCTAGAGTTCTAAAGGAAGCTAAGAATGAGCTCTCCAAACCACTGACATTACTATTCAATAAATCCTTGCAGTCTGGAACTATGCCTGATCAGTGGAAGCTAGCCAACGTAACACCGATATTCAAAAAAGGCAGCAAATCCCTACCCAGTAACTATCGTCCAATTAGCTTAACCTCAGTTGTATGTAAAATGCTAGAAACGGTCATACGAGACAGACTCGTAAATCACTTGGAGGAAAATAACATACTTAAAGATACTCAACAAGGCTTTCGTAAAAAACGTTCCTGTTTAACAAACCTCTTAGACTTCTTCCACGATATCCTCAACCTCTACGATGAGAGTAAAGCTGTAGATATTATATACCTTGATTTTCAAAAGGCCTTTGACAAAGTTCCCCACAAACGTTTACTGCTAAAACTAAAAGCGCATGGAATACAAGACGGTGTGTTGAAATGGATAGAAAATTGGCTCAGCACCAGAAAGCAAAGGGTAGTCATAAACGGTAAGGCATCTAAATGGACCAATGTAAGTAGCGGGGTACCCCAGGGATCGGTACTAGGACCAATTCTCTTTCTAATTTACATCAACGACATAGATGAGGGTCTCACCTGCACAATCTCAAAATTTGCTGACGATACAAAAATTGCAAATAGCGTACTCTCAAAAGAACAAGTTGACGATATGCAACACAATCTAGATAAATTGTCATGTTGGGCCCAAATTTGGCAAATGAGTTTCAATGCGGATAAATGTAAAGTACTACATGTCGGATACCTAAATGAGAAAGCAAACTATTCGATGAATGGCACTCAGCTTAAGAATGTAAACAGAGAAAACTGATCTGGGAGTAACAATATCGAGTAACCTAAAACCGAGTCAACAATGTTCAGAGTTGTTAAGAAGGCAAACAAAATAATTGGCTTTATAGGCAGGTCATTTGAGCATAAATCCAAAGAAGTTATCCTAACTCTTTACAATTCCTTAGTCCGCCCTCTTCTGGAATACTGCGTTCAATCCTGGTGCCCTTATTACCAAAAAGATATAAACAAGCTAGAACGAGTTCAACGTAGAGTTACCAAAATGATACCTAGCCTAAAGAACAAACCATACGAAGAGCGTCTTAGAGAATTAAATCTATTTCCTTTAACCCAGCGCAGATTAAGAGGCGACTTAATTCAAGTGTTCAAAATCATCAAAGGCATCGACAATATGAACTGTAGTAAGTACTTCACTATCGACCAATCTAATTACACGCGGGGAAACGGTTGCAAAATTATTGGTAAATCTTTTAACTCGCACGAATCTAAGAATTTCTTCTTCAATCGAGTGTCAACTTGTGGAATGGGCTTCCCCGAGACGTTATAGACTGCAGCACCGTTGATTCATTTAAATTCCGCCTAGACAAATATCTCGCATCAAACCCGCGACTGACTGCGTTTGTAAATGAATAACTTTATCCTCCCCTCAGTTACTAACCCATATGTCCCCTACTAACTTCCTAGTCCTGCCACGTTAGTGGCAGGGCAGTAGTTCCCTTTCCAATGTTCCCTTACCCACTCTAAACCACTGTTTGGACACTTGATCCTCAGTGTTTTGGAGGACAAGCAACCTAGAAGGGTCACTAGATCTGTTGTTGCTTGATTTCCTTTGTACTCCTTTGTACTCCTTTGTTACATGTAATTGACTGCACATTTTCTGAGTTTCTTGCTTTTGTGAGATCTACACTGCCCACCTAGCTGCACACGATCGACCCTGCCTTTTGTTCATAAATCCTTTACCGCATCATTCAGCAGACGACCAAAACGTGCTGCGCCTACCTGGTTCAGATGAACGCCATCTCTTGAAAACAAATATTCAACATGGTAGAAGTCATACCAGGTGCTGACGTATCCGATGTCAACTTCCCTGCAATGGTCAGCAAGTCGACGATTTATGCTGGTGGCTATATTGTAGAAACGGTTCTCTTCATCAATGCAGGGGACAATACCTGAAATAACAATTTGGTTAGATTTGACCTTGAATGACTTGATCAGCTCATGGTACTTGCATAGGAGATCCTTGAACAGGTCCGTTGGCCTTCATTTGATCCAGCGTGGATGACGTATGTTGTGTTCAGAGGGGCCAGCCTGGGTACCTCGTTGACGGCATCAACAATGTCATCCACACCACCACCCAGGATGCTGAAACGCTTTCTGGTCCTGGGTGCCCTGACGCAGAACTTCGTGAGTTGGCGGCGAACCATCGAATAGCCCACAAGTCGAACATTTTCCGTTTCCTCTTCTTTATCGATGTCATCAAAAATCTCGAAATGGTTGTGACACATGGCTTCGAGGATGATATTCCTGGAACTGGGGTGCAGATTGTTTCTCATGACGCTAAAGTTGTCCTGGGGAAGAGAAGAGTCCTTAGTAGACTCTGGAACGCTCCTGGTACGGGCAATGCTGGTGTTGAAATGGCGGCGGTCGACATCGTGGTGATGGTTTCTTGAGCCGATGGATTCCTACGTTGAGTGTGGCGAATTATTGAATAGTTTCCAGCTTCGCGGCCAGGGAGTCCATCTTACGGTGAGCTGCATTCAAATCATCCGTTATCTTCCGTCGGAGCTAGCAGAATCGACAAATACGGACACTAGGATTAACAAAAATGCTAGGGCCAAACCTACCGAAACAACACACGCAGGTTAGTTGCGGCGCCATTACGATTCAATCACAATAAGCCTGGACACATTTTGATAGTATTATGACACAATTATATATACTATAAAAACAGTAAAGTACACTTGAAAGGAAACAGACAATACATCACCTGGAAAGAAAAGAATAGAAACAAGGACAATACAAGATTACCTAGAGAGTAAAACAAAAATATGTCAGAGAGAGAGGGTTAATTTAGCCTAGTGAGAAACTGGAAAATAAACATTGTTAATACAAACAGTGGTGACACGATATAATAATGAAATGTTTGATTAGCCTGAAAGGATAGGTATAGGCCTATTGATATGTACCTGAAATGCGCTTAATTAGTCTATTAGTAATAAGTAAATTATTCTATCTCAGTATCTAAAATATCTTAGAAATGTTGTGTGTGCGATATAAATAGTCAACTTGGATTAAACAGAAATAAACATGAGCAAGAGAGGGGCGGGGGGAGCAAGCAAGAGTGAGAGAGAGTGCGAGAGGGAGAGAGAGAGAAAGAGAGAGATAGAGCGAGAGAGAGAGATAGAGCGAGAGAGGGGCGGGGGGAGCAATCAAGAGTGAGAGAGTGCGAGAGAGAGAGAGAGAAAGAGAGAGATAGAGCGAGAGAGAGAGAGAGAGCGAGAGAGAGAAAGAGAGAGGGGGACAGCAACCAGGAGAGAGAGAGAGAGAGAGAGAGAGAGAGAGAGGGAGAGAGAGAGAACAAGCAAGAGTGAGTGAAGGAGTATACACGAGAAGTGGGAAAAACTGTTTAAGGGGAAGGTAGTTGTTTTTTCTGGACCCCTTTCTCCGTCACGGTTTTGCATATTATTTTTTTTTAATTTTAAAATGTTAATTCCATTATTTTGTCGATTTTAGGCCCTTTTGTCCCACATCTTTGTCAATATTAGGACCTTTTCTTGCCATTTCGGTGTCGATTTTTTCCTGGTGTGCGATAATGAGGACATGTTTTTACCGAAAAATTACAAATGTATATGCAAAAGGGATCTAGGGGGTGCTATTTATATGCAAAAGGGATTTGGGGGGTGCTATTTATATGCAAAAGGGATCTAGGGGGTGCTATTTATATGCAAAAGGGATCTAGGGGGTGCTATTTATATGCAAAAGGGATCTAGGGGGTGCTATTAATATGCAAAAGGGATCTAGGGGGTGCTATTTATATGCAAAAGGGATCTAGGGGGTGCTATTTATATGCAAAAGGGATCTAGGGGGTGCTATTAATATGCAAAAGGGATTTTTGGGGGTGCTATTTTAAGCTTGATAGAGGTATAGCGAGGAAACTCAAGCAAACATATATTAATAAACATATGAATATATAAATATATTGTATAAGTATATAAATAAATAAGTATGTCTTCGTGGGGCAATGCATAAGGCGTTGATTTTCGGTGTGAGCGTCCTGTGTTCGAATCCACGGACAGCCACATGTGTTTGTAATATTTCATTAATCGATTTTAGGAGTAGAGTTGGTTGTTGGATAGAACATAAAAAAAAAAAAAATATATATATATATACTGTATATATATATATATATATATATATATATATATATATATATATATATATATATATATATATATTATACAGTATATATATATATATATATATATATATATATATATATATATATATAGTATATACAGCCGTCCGGCTGGCTCAGTTGATAGCGTGCCTGATTCCCATCTTGAAGGTCTCGCGTTCAATCCCCGCTCAGATTGAAAAGATTTTCTGGGATACAGCCGGCAGTTACCATCTCTCCATGAGCAAGGGGGACTAAAGAAAGCCAAGTGCTTGTGAATCCTCGAAGGAGGAGATACGGGCGGGCGCTATATAAGTAACCAGAAGATTATTATTATTAATATTATTATATATATATATATATTGTATATATATATATATATATATATATATACAGTATATATATATGTATATTAATATATATATATATATACAGTATATATATATATATATATATATATATATATACGGTATATATATATATATATATTATATATATATATATATATAATATATATATATATAATATTATATATATATATATATAAATATATATATATTTAGAGATAGATAGATAGACCAAGACACAAGCACTACCCCTACAAATAAGAAAATTATAATGTTGCAAGATAAACAATACGACAAGTGTGCAGAAGAGAGGTTGCCAGCCCCCCCCCCCCCCATACAAGGTTGAAAGGGAAGGGAAGACAGAGTGAGTGAGTGAGTGAGTGAGGGAGTGAGTTGCAATAACTAAAATAACTTGTTAACCCCTTCCGTACCGGTGACGTCTTTTTAGTTTTAATGCTGGCTATACTTAAGACGATTATATGCAGTTTAAGAAGGCCCTATGTTATTAACAGGGTTTATTGAGATCGTATGTACCCACTTGAGTCGTAAAGGTAGATTATATGCTGTTTTCATTATTTTTTACTATGTGGGTGAGGGAGACATTAGGCAAAACTGCCCTCCCCCAGAGTTGAAAGAGGGACAGGGCTAACATCAAGGAATGTTCGAGCCAAAATGTCTGGACACACGGAGTTTGAGACAATTTAAGTCATAGGATGAGGGAAATATGAATTAAGGGAGTTAGTTCCAGAGCTCAGCTGTTGAATAGAAGACAGATTGGGAGTATCGTTTCAGTCTATATATATACATATATATATATATATATATATTATATATATATATATATATATATATATATATTTATATATATATATATATAAAACTTCCTAAGTAACTTGACATTGATGGGGAGATTTCCACTTGAGGGATTTGTTCTTGACCCCTCTCTCCCTCATGTTTAGCCACATTGTTTTTTTGAGAGTTTAAGACGTTCGCCCCATTAGTTTGGCGACTTTAAGAAGTTTCGCCCAATTTCTGTCAATTTTAAGACCTTTCGTGAAAATTCGGTGTCGATTTTTTCTTGGCAAGCGATAGAGAGCCTGTATTTTAAGAGGAACCAAACAAAATTCTGTTAAAAAATGTACAAATATATCTTGCTCTTTCTTGACCCCTTTCTCCCTCATGTTTAGTATATTAGTATTGATATTTTAAAACATTAATTCCATTAGTTTGTCGATTTTAGGACCTTTTGTTGCATTTCTTTGCCATTTAGGTGTCGATTTTTTCCTGGCGAGCGAAAGTGAGCTTGAAGGAGGTCTATGGAACAAACTAAAAACCTCCCCTTAAGCCATGACAAAGTATATGATTTAATATACCATGATAATATTCAAAGATATGACAGATGATACTAGTAAAATATAGAAGGTAGTGCTTGTTTTTGGCCTATGTATTTATTTATTCATCTATTTTTTAGTTTCCTCGCTAGACCTCCAATAAGTTGTTAAATATACATGCTTCTCTGTTAAACAAAAATGTATGCAAATATACAGTATACTGATTTTCATTCATATAGTTAAATATAATATGTGTTGAGCTATAGAAATTTTCACTTTCAGCAACGCAAAAATAAATTATGAACAAACTTAGGATGAACAATCGTAATGCTTTAAATAGGCTAGTGCATTCTTTTACACAGTATCTTCCTATGACGATAGCGATATTTTTAGAATCTAACATAAAAGGAGGCTATGAATCCTCCTCCCTTGTAAAATTATCCATCTCACTGAGACAGAGAAAGGGCGAGGGAATGCGAAAGTGGTCCCTGAAAATTAGAACCCATAAATGTTGTTTCTGTTCGGGCTCTGTCTCGAGTCGGCCACCCCCAGCAATGGGGTATGTGCCTGAGTATATACATACATACATACAACATAAGAGGGGGTAATGATGATAGATGTTAACGTTAGCTGGCATCTTTTATTAACAGGTAAGTGAAAACATACACAGATTATTAAGGTCTTGTGTCGTTATCATTAATGTGTATTGTATGTATGTGAGTTGTCATGTGTGTGTATGTATTTTGTATATGCATCAAGTTACATGTCTCTGTAATCATGAGGCAAATTTGTACGTTTGTGACATTTTCCTCATCCTGGAGGAAAAACAATGTATTTGCAACGTCTTAGGAGAAGTTGCTCAGGTAAAAAAAAACATGTGATTTCGGTTGAGTCGTTGAAGTATTGGAAGAGAAATTACGCTGTAGAAATACGCAGGAGAAAGATAAATTTATATATATAATATATATAATAGATCTCAGTGTAGGTGTAGAAGAAGAAGTAGTATTGAGTAAAATAAGACTTCAGAGGCTATATCAACCCTACTGGATTATTATGCCAGCACACTGAAAGTCAAGAATAACATCAGGACTAGAGCCCCTTTTCAAGAACTCCAGTCCTAGATTTAAAGGAGAGGAAGAGATAGAGAGAGATAACTACAATAACAGCATCAGTGAATAAGTGTAGGACGAAGACTAGCAGTGGCTGAAGCTCTTACTGCCTCTTGCCCTGCTGATCGAAGGTGATGCCGGCAGCTCTCTGTTCCTCGGCGATTCTCAGGAGTTCGGGGACGTGTTCGGGGAGTCCGGGGATAAGGGGAGATTCCGCGCGATAGCCGTTCTCATCGGCGACCCAGCTGACTACGGCCTCGGTACCGTCATCCAGAATAAACCTGAGGGTAAAGGGGGGTGAGTTAGTCTATATAGTCATGCACCTCTATCTTGGAATATCTTTATTTATTTATCTGTCCCTATAGGCAGCGTCTATAAACTTGCCAATAATCTTGACCCCTTAACTTCTAATAACTCGAAATTAATGAAAGCAATCGGGAAGAGTCCACCACGAAATAGGTGTGAATAATTAAAGCCAGTTTTCTCTAGGCCTTTTTGAGTTACAGAGAGGTCAGGGAACAAGATTATTGTCAAGTTCGTTGGTGTTACCTATAAAATGATCTATTTAACCCTTTATGTACCGGTGACGTCTTTTAAACTTTATTCTAGCTACATTTAGATGATTTTGTGCAATTTAAGAAGGGTCTTTGATAGTACAAAGGGTTGAGTGAGAATGTTGGAAGCCTTTCATTGCTGGAGGCCTTTTTTAAGCTGAGTTAAATCGTATAACGGTAGTCATAATAAAGTTAAAAACACGTCGCTGGTGCAGAAGAGGTTAAATGATTATCGGTATATTTGGTGTTGTCTAGAATTAATTCCTATTGTCCTTTCTACATTTATTAGGTTCTAGTAACCCCCTTCCATTGTGTTGAGTCTGTAGCCTTTTAAGTGCTAGACGTCCTTCCCAAGCTGAGTAAAATCGGTCGGAATTGCAGTGTGTGGGCCAGTCGGCTCTCTGCAGACTCACATGTTCTTATGTTGTTATGCTTTTATAAGGTAAGACTGCAAAATAATATGTATGTGTATATTTACCTGTAGGATCCCTGCATGTTGCTCTGGCCTTGGGATCCTGGGGTGCCGATGGCGTTGATGCTGGTACCATCATCGGATTCGAACTCGTAGCGGAAGTTACCGTCACCTTGGTCAATCCTTTCATCCCGCAACACGGAGATGACGGGCCCGGTATTCTCGAACTGTGGGGCAGCGATGGCCACGGTGGCTAGGGCGGCGAGGAGGAACTGTGGGCAGATAGAAAGGTACGGTGTTAGTTAAGGACAGGATCTAGCTATCTATCTATACACTCAGGCAATACACCATTTATTTATATATATTTTTTTTAAAGCTGGGGATGGCCGACTCGAGACAGAGCCCAAACAGGGACAACACAACGCACTAACAACAAAAGTCACATACACATTCACACTTAGTAGTTAAGGACGGGACACACTACTAAAATTATCCTTTAACTTATGAGTAACTTTTTACTTTGTTCACTGGATCTCCATCAAGCTTAGAAAAACACCCCCTACACCCCCCCCCCCTCCCCCCTCAATATATATTTGTATGAGTTAACCTCTTCTGTATCGGTGACGTATTAGTGATTTCAGCTAAATTTTGATGGATTTGTGAAGCTTTATAAAGTGTTATAAGGCGGAGCTGTTAGGAGGTGGAGGAGTGAGTTAGGGTGGTGTTTCGATGGTGAAATGGTTAGAATGTTTAATGGGCTAGTAAATGATTTTCTGGTCTATTAATTCAATTATTCATTTTTGTTTAGTTTCCTCGCTAGAGGAATACACTATACCCTGTACCAAGTAGGTAGTCCGAAACCGTCAGCCTTAAGGGAAGGTTTTTTTATACATTTTTCTATCGGGAAATGTACAATTTTATGTTGAATAAGGGTCTTGGGGGTGTAATTTTAAGCTTGATGGAGGTCTAGGGAACAAGCTAAAAACCTACCCATAAGTTACATAAGGAATAAAAGAGTGGATATTAGACAACGAATATCTAGAGAAGGGACAGTGTGTGTGTGAGAATGAATATTAGGTTACATAAGAAGATTTCAAGAAGGAATAATATACAAGTAAACAAACATAATATGAGAAGAAACATTAATACACGAGTAGGCATTAAGTTACAAAAAGAACATTAGCAGAAAAGTGAATAACAGGTTACAAAAAGAAGGTTGGACAAAAGGATAATATACGAGTAGATATTAAATTATGAGAAGAAGGGATACAAGAAGTGTGGACATGAGGTTAGACAAGGAAAGTGTTGAGAAAGGAAAGTGTGTGAGAGTGAACATTAAGTTACAGAAATAATAAGGAATGATTAAACGAATATCTGGAGAACGGAAAATGTGTGCAAGTGGATATTAAGTTACATAAAGAATACAAGAGTGGATACTAGGTTACATAAAGAATATCAGATGAAGCAATTATATAAGACTGACATTAGGTTACCAAAAGAATATTAAAAGATGAGAGGACATTAGGATACACATGGAAGATGAGAAGAAAGGATATTACAAAAGTGGACTTTAAAATACACAACGAATATCTAGAGAAGTGTAAGAAGGGTATTTAGTTACATAAGAACTACAGGAGTGGACTTACAGATTACACAATGATTAGATTACATTTCGGATATCTAGAGAAGGGAAAGTGTGTCAAGAGGGTAGTGGTGTGTGCGTGTGTGTGTGAGAGAGAGAGAGAGAGAGTGTGGGAGAATGGAGCTGGGGGTAGGAGCAAGGAGGGTTGGGTACTCACGAGCTTCATGTTGCCTGTGTGAGAGTGTAGTGAAGAATGGTAGAGTTTGAGAGATGTTGGGCCCTTTTATACCCTGCGCCTACCACCACCAGGAGCAAGAAGAAGAAGACGAAGAAAAACAAAAGGAGAAGAAGCGTTTACTGGGAGAGCGTTATTTTTGTTTTTATTTATTTTTTGGTGTGTACCTGCAACAAGCAAGGTCACTGTCTCACTGATGAAGAAGAAGACGAAGAAGAAGAACAAAAAATAAGAAGAAGACGAAGAAGAAGTAGAAGAAGAACAACAAAGAAGAAGAAGCAGAAAACGCAGAAGCAGAAAAAGAAGGAGCAGCAGCAGAAGAAGAAGAAGAAGAAAAAGAAAAACAAAGGAAGAAGAATCAGAAAAATAAGAAGCAGCAGCAGCAGAAGAAGAAGACGAAGAAGAAGAAGAAGAAGAAGAAGAAGAAGGCAATTTTATGGAGCTTAGGAAGGGTCAGTGTTAGTTAAAAGTGTTGATGCAAAACAATTATTTTAGGACATCACTCATCCGTTCTTCGTCTTTGGTGTAATCTCCGTTCTCATCTAGTAACGGTCCAATAGTTGAAGTAACTACTGTCTTCTTTCTGATGTAACTAGAATTTTTTAGGATTTGTTTTACTTTGATTCGCAACATGTTACTCCAGGGTCTTCTTGCTTTCATTAATTAACTGTTTGGCTTTACGGCGCAGATCTATGAATGTTATTCGTTCTTCATCATTTTCCGAGGTTTTAAATCTTTCATGAGCAATTTTCTTCGCCAGCAAACAGTCTGCAATCTCTTTATTCCACCATTTAGGCTTATCGTTATGGAATGAACGTCGGGTTTCAATGGAATGTACGCTTGCATTGCTTTGATGTAAAGGGTAGTGAAAAACTCCCATGATTTATTTATGTCTATATTGTTACTCAAATAGCTCCAATCAGTTTCTTTAATTAAGTATTGTTCCGAGTTTATGTAAGTTTGCTTTTTTGAAATTTGGGACTTTCTCATTGCTGCTATTTGATTTATTACTATTCAATTTCATACTGAAACAGATCCTTCGATGGTCTCTGTTACTGAATTCTTCACCAACATTCAAACCCTCCCCTAAGTCTTTTTTCGTTGCAAAAACATGGTCAAGCACATTATTTTCATGGGTCGGAAATTGAACAAATTGAAAAAGTTAACATTCTTGCAAGTTGGTGTGGAGGTCATATTCGGATTGAGAAGTAATAATATCACCCCACTTGGTTACTGGTAAATTAAAGTCGCCAAGAATTACGGTATCTTGAATGTTTTATATTTCAGAAATGTTTTCGTAAATCTCTTGGTCAGTTTGCACTGGTTGAGCTGGAGGTTTGTATATCAAAGCTAGTGTTATTTTTGTTCCCTGATTATTTTTCAAGACTACATAAGATATATCGACATTCACAATTTGAGGTTTTGACATTAAGATGGGATTAAGACTTTCTTTGATAAAAAACAGAACGCCTCCTTCATTTATATTTATTTGACTTGTTACGATCGGGTCTCGTATAAATCAGTGGCTCTTATACATTGGACTAGACTGGCATAAATGCAACAACGGAAACGCTAGATCCAACCCCTGATATATAATCCCTTCGAACAAAGAACACATAATACCCTCCAGAGTTATATCTGCGATAGCGGGTTATCTTAACTCTCAGTATCTATGTGCTTCTACTATAGGCTGATGTTCTCTGAAACAGCCTATTACCTATAACATATGGTTGCTTAGTTATGGTACACAAGGAAAAGATAGTTAACTTAATTAAATCACAAGAGTGATCTAATGCAAACAAGAAGAAGGTTTACTTAACGTTACTTTAATCAATAATATCTGTCACTCCTTTATGAAAGAAAGTGTTGTAAAGTCCTCAAGCACCGAACAAGGAATCTTCTGAATAATGTCGGATGCTACTAAGAAGAACGTATCGGAAATGGAACCACAAAATAGCAGGAGGCAGGACAATGCACGTGTAGGCTAAATACACAAAAAGGCTGGACATATAATGTTATTGGACACAAGAATATCATAAGCGGTGCAACAGTAATAATGCTCGCCACGAAAAAGTAGTACTCCTATAACAAAACCGGTCTATGCTGGTTGTGTCTCTCTACAGCAACCTAGACCTCAAAATGCTTGTGTAAAAATAATGGGTATGCATAAAAGAGTATATGATCAAATCCAGCTAATGTCTACCCGGGTTAATAAAGTCTAGTTGGGATGCGCAAAGGTACAGAATGCTGGTGGAGCAAGGCAGCTCCTAGCCTAGTGTAGACCTTGGGTCTGTGCGGCCTGATTACGTTAATATGAAGGGGTGCTCTCTTGAGGATTCTCGATCACAAGTATCGAGTATCCTCCTGGCGACCCTCAAAAGTAAAAGCAAATAGAGTTAGAACAGTGTTGGGTGGATTAGGCAAGCAGCCCTCACACACTACACAGTCTAAACTCCAAGGTACACAGACAAAAGATCCACCCAGGTAACCCACAGAATCCGTAGTGTCGTGTAGCTCAAAAGTAGGCTACACACAGTGAAAACACCAACAGCAAGGTTCCTGATCCCTAGTCTAGCATTATTTAACCCTGTAGAAACATTAGTGATTGATGGAGACAGTCCGAGCAATACAATCTCCCAAAAAGACAATGACTATCTTCAACCTTACTAGTACATAAGAAATTTGAGATCCAGCATATAATACAGTCTGGCCACCAATTCTAGGTGTGGATGCAGAGAACCAGAGGGGAATTGATATTAATAAAAGGTGAGGAAGTAGTGGAAATGATAGAGGCAGTAGGAGAGAAAGATTCTAAGACAAGAGTGTGGAACAGTTCATGGGAGATGCTTAGAGTATGCTGTCTGGGAAGGATCTGACAAGGATATTCCCCTGGACCTCCTGGCTGGAGTCACAGTTCGCAGGAATGGCACGAGGGCGCGCGACAGTCGCCCAGTAAGCAGCCGCCTAGTAGGCCGTGTTAGGCAGAAGGCAACGAATCCCGCGAGGCCTATGTAAGGGGGCCAGCCACGCGCCACACTCACCACCAAGTCACACCACCTGGTCTCTCTCTCTCTCTCTCTCCCGCTCGCCTTCCCATCATTCAACTACTTAACACAATACTTTCAATTGACTAAATAAATAGAAAGGATTGTGACAGACGAAAATAAAGAACAGTTCTGAACTGTCTGCAACACAAGCTTTCTCGAGAAGGAAAGTACACAATGATAGGTAAACTGTAGCTATATTCTCTGCCCTGGCGAGTCCTAGCGAGTAAGCCATGCGGTTCTGGGGGAAGTGGTGAGCGTCACAGACTTTTCTCAAACATTGTATAACGGGGAAGTGAATATTCAGCTAGAAAATCTCTGTCGTCCGTATTTAACCAAGATTCTGTAATACTGATTGTATCATAATTTTCTGTAAACACTATTTCCTCTAGATTAAAAAGGAGTTATTGCGTATTCTACGAGCATTTGCATAGTGTACCTTTAGAGTATTATGGTTACATGTAATTGACTGCACATTTTCTGAGTTTCTTGCTTTTGTGAGATCTACACTGCCCACCTAGCTGCACACGATCGACCCTGCCTTTTGTTCATAAATCCTTTACCGCATCATTCAGCAGACGACCAAAACGTGCTGCGCCTACCTGGTTCAGATGAACGCCATCTCTTGAAAACAAATATTCAACATGGTAGAAGTCATACCAGGTGCTGACGTATCCGATGTCAACTTCCCTGCAATGGTCAGCAAGTCGACGATTTATGCTGGTGGCTATATTGTAGAAACGGTTCTCTTCATCAATGCAGGGGACAATACCTGAAATAACAATTTGGTTAGATTTGACCTTGAATGACTTGATCAGCTCATGGTACTTGCATAGGAGATCCTTGAACAGGTCCGTTGGCCTTCATTTGATCCAGCGTGGATGACGTACGTTGTGTTCAGAGGGGCCAGCCGGGGTACCTCGTTGACGGCATCAACAATGTCATCCACACCACCACCCAGGATGCTGAAACGCTTTCTGGTCCTGGGTGCCCTGACGCAGAACTTTGTGAATTGGCGGCGAACCATCGAATAGCCCACAAGTCGAACATTTTCCGTTTCCTCTTCTTTATCGATGTCATCAAAAATCTCGAAATGGTTGTGACACATGGCTTCGAGGATGATATTCCTGGAACTGGGGTGCAGATTGTTTCTCATGACGCTAAAGTTGTCCTGGGGAAGAAAAGAGTCCTTAGTAGACTCTGGAACGCTCCTGGTACGGGCAATGCTGGTGTTGAAATGGCGGCGGTCGACATCGTGGTGATGGTTTCTTGAGCCGATGGATTCCTACGTTGAGTGTGGCGAATTATTGAATAGTTTCCAGCTTCGCGGCCAGGGAGTCCATCTTACGGTGAGCTGCATTCAAATCATCCGTTATCTTCCGTCGGAGCTAGCAGAATCGACAAATACGGACACTAGGATTAACAAAAATGCTAGGGCCAAACCTACCGAAACAACACACGCAGGTTAGTTGCGGCGCCATTACGATTCAATCACAATAAGCCT